>VZTT01032700.1:705-26497 GCA_013400855.1 Buphagus erythrorhynchus | reverse complement strand
AGGGGGCTCTGAGCTCTCCCTGGATCCTCCTCTTCGCCAGGTGAACACCCCCAGCTCTCCCAGCCTGGCTCCAGAGCAGAGGGGCTCCAGCCCCTGGAACATCTCTGGTGCCTCCCCTGGACCCATTCCAACAACTCCACACCATTATAATAGGGTGGCATAGAAGAATTTAGATAAGGAGCTTTTCTTGGAGACTATGAAATATGGGTATACAATGGACATTACTTGGTGCAGGAGTTTGGACATGGAATTCAAGTCCAAACTCAGCATGATTCAGAACTTCGGTGCAATGCACATTTCTCAAGTTCTTCTCTACTGGGCTATTTTTAAAACATCTATGTCTCATAGAGGAGGAGAAAAAGAAACAAAAAAAAAAGAAAACTCATCTGAATGGCTCATCTCCCTTCCTCCTGTTTGTGTGTGTCAGCCTTCCTGTTGGTGGGCATTCACACCCTCCAGCAGGGCTTGACCTTCCACCCTGTGCCCTGCAGGAGGAAATGTTGCTGTCTGAGCACAGAGACATGTGGCTCTTGGTCAAAGATGATGTCAGGCACCATCTGAGGGTACCATCTGAGCACAGGCAGGGAGAGAGCTGTGCCTCTGTGCCATCATCCTGCCAGCTCACAGGAGCTGAGCAGGGTCAGGAGAGCTCGGCTTTGGGGGGGAGTCAGTGAACAGATGCTTTCCTGAATCAGGAGAGATGAGCAGGGGCTGGGGAAGGAGCTCCTGGCAGGGGCAGGAGAGGTGGGGCTGCACCTCAGCACCATGCCAGGTGCTCTTGACCCCTTCACTGAGACTCAGTAAGGCTCAATTATTTACTGCCTGTAAAAGGCTTCAATAATTTCAGTGAAGTGGCTTTGCAGAGCGTTTCTACCCCATTTCCTGGAGGATCTCTGTGAAGGAGGGCTATTAGAGCATCTTGGCTGAATCGTCTGTCTGTTACTGGCCATTGAGTTTCACACAGTTATCCCAGCCCTGAGCTCAGTAATTCCCATTAGATTAAAGCCTGCCTTCCAGAAAGGCTTGGTCTTTGAGGATGTCAGGGGAGACAGAAACCAGCTTTTTCCTTAGAGGCTTTTTCCAGAGGATTAATTTGGTTAATCATCCTTTTTTATTTTTATTTTTTCACCTTTTAAAGAAAGTACCGAGATTTGAATTTGCCTCATAACAGCTTTTGCTGCTTCACTTTCTGTCTTCTGCCACTTTAAAGTGTCCTTCTCTTCTTGGTTTGACCCCTGTAAGCCAGGATTTTGTCCTTAGATTGTAAGCACTTTACAGCATGAGCCTGTGCTGCTTCTGCTTTCCATTCCAAGCCTGTATCAACTCTGCCTTGGTGATTCCATCACTCACAAAATTGAAGACAAACAGGGCAGAGTGCATTTTGCAGTCTTACCTTGACAATGTGATGGAGAGAGGTAGACCCAGGCATTCACATCAGTACATTTGAGTCTTTTCTCAATGATAACTTATCCATTTTACTCAGTGAGTCACCATTCCCTAGGAAAACAAGAGGATGAGGTCTGCAATCCAAGTATTACCTGGATGGAGATATACAGAGTCAAAAGTGACTTGACCCTTAGTGGAAGAAACTCTTGGTTTCAATTCTTTATAAATTATTGAATTTTTGCAAGGCTTGTGTGGGAAGGGATGTTAAAGACCATCTAGTCCCCCCCCATTCCATGGGCAGGGATGCCTTCCACTATCCCAGGTTGCTCAGGGTCCCATCCAAACTGTCCTTGAACACTTCAGGGACGGGGCAGCTCCAGCATCTCCAGGCAGCCTGTGCCAGGGCTTCCCCACCCTCAGAGGGAAGAAATTCTTCCCAATATCCCAACTAACCCTGCCCTCTCTCAGTTTGAAACCATTTCCCTGTGTCCTGTCCCTCCATCCCTTGTCCCCAGTCCCTCTCCAGCTCTCCTGGAGCCCTTTTAGGCACTGGAAGGGGCTCTGAGCTCTCCCTGGATCCTTCTCTTTGTCAGGCTGAACAACACCAAGTCTTATTCTATTATTATTATTCAAAACCAATTTTTATTCAAGAAGTCATATCAATTTCTTATTCAACAGATCCAGAGTAGCTATGAAGTCACTTTTAAGCTCTGCACAACACAGCCCCAGTGCATAGCTTCAATTATTGTTCATTCAAACCATGTAATCTGCAATTTAACATCGAAGCAGTAGAAGCCTGCTAGAAAACATGACAGAAAGTAGTGGGGTCTTTTACTGGGTTCATATTGCTTACACAGGAAAAAAAAATTCTGCTGTTCTGTCTTCAATTTAGCATCAGTCTGGTCTGTGGTATAGAACAAATTGTGGAGCATGACAGCCCCTTTCATACATACACATGTGAAAGAGGCTGACATTCTCTGCAATGTACATTTGTGAGATACATTTACATACACGAATATATATGTTATCTCAGATCAAAATCATTAAATAAGCAGGTTTCCAAATTCTTGGCTGTCTTGGCAAAGACAGAACCGAGCGCATTTTAATTCCTTTTCTCTTTCAGGCTGGGAATGTTGGGGGATGCTCTGCAGCTCTGGCCGAGTTCAGATTGTTTAGTAAGCGCTGTCAGCTCCTCACTTTGATATGTTAATATGACTAAGGGTTTCCCACAATTCCCTCCTGAGTGGCAGTCCTTTGCTCCGGTAGTTGTAGCAGACTGGGAAATTTCACTGTTGCCTTTGGCTTTAGCCAAGTCCCCTGCCAGTCAGAGCGTGCCACCCATAAACTGCCTGTCCATCACCCGTCACTGGGAGAGGGGGTTTCAGTCAGCCAGGGCAACTCCACTTCTTGACAATGTAATTATGGCCCTTGCATCCGCAGAAGGGGCCTGAGCAGGGCTGGGAGAGTTTTATTGATTGTTCAGAAGGGAAATTTATCACTGTCTCCAGCTCCTTTCGCGCTCTATTCCCTGGGAAGCTCTCCTGACAAGCTAAGGAGAGAAGTTCAGAATGGTGGCCTTGGCTGTTCTTGTGCCTTTGTCCTTCCCAGGGAAACTGGAGACACCAGTGGATGCTGAGTGAGGCAGGAATTGGATGGAGATGCTGCATCAAAACAAAGAACACCCAGCCTGTCCTTGTGACAGCTGATCTTGGGGTCCTAACGCTCCTGTTATGGAATCCTAGAATGGTTTGGGTTGGAAGAGACCTTAAAGACCATTCAGTTCCACCCTCTGCCATGGGCAGGGACACCTTCCACTATCCCAGGGTACTCCACCCCCATCCAACCTGGCCTTGGACACTTCCAGGGATCCAGGGGCAGCCACAGCTTCTCTGGGCACCCTGTGCCAGGGCTCACCACCCTCACAGGGAAGAGTTTCTACCCCATATCCCATCTAAACCCACCCCCCTTCAGCTTAAGACCATTTCCCCTTGTCCTGTCCCTCCATCCCTTGTCCCCAGTCCCTCTCCAGCTCTCCTGGAGCCCCTTTAGGCTCTGGAAGGGGCTCTGAGCTCTCCCTGGATCCTTCTCTTCTCCAGGTGAACACCCCCAGCTCTCCCAGCCTGGCTCCAGAGCAGAGATATTGCTGAAAAATTTTAAAGGTCTTTTCCATTTTCAGCAGTCCTGTGTAGGTGATCTCATTATCCCATTGTGTCCCCTCAAAACAGACAGTGATTCTTTCCAAAAAAGACCTCAGTTTTGTCAGGCATTTATCTAAAATTTTGTGTCAGCACTCTGGTGGGAAAGAACATGAGCTGTGAGCAACTCATTCTGGTGGAAGGTGTCCCTCCCACGGCAGGGGGTTGGAACTGGATGATCTTTAAGGCCTCTTCCAACACAAAACTTCTTGTGATTCTGTGGTTCTGTGAGTCTGTTCCCTCAATTTTGACTAATAATATGTATCCCCTCAGTAAGATGGAAGATGTTACACTTCCGATTAAAAACCTTGTCCAACCTATGAGAGGTGTGTGGTAAAGAAAGAAACAATGTCCTGAGAGTTTTGGTTTAATAACTTTATAATCAGGGTAATTTAGAGGTGTCAGCAGTCACTTCAATGCTCTAAAATCATGGCTAGCCCTGCTGCAGAAAATGTCCCTGCATTTGCAATGGAGAAAATTACATTTTAGAGGTAAATCTGCATGACTTCTATCCCAGATTTCTTTGCAGCCAAATCAATCTGATACTTTTTCAGGGTTATCTCAGGAAAAAAAAGTATTTTTTATCAGTTGAACCAATTATTAATTTTAATTGCTTTTAATCAATAATAAAACAGAAAATATTTGTGAGCTGTGCACTGTGCTCTACAAAGCCTGTGCATTCCTCCAGAGATCAAACATTTAATCAAATGCCTCTTGCTTTGCCTCCATTAGGCAATGTTATGTATCTGTGCTGAGTTTGAGATTAAGAGATCATAGACAACATGAGAGAATTTGTTCTGCTTCACTCACATATTAAAAAGAAAAGCTTCCCAGAGGAAAAAATAGGGGGAAAAAAAACCTGGAGCAGAGGGATTCAAGATAGGGTGCAGAGATCTGTTGGAGAAAAGATTTTTTTTTTTACTGTACTGAAATGCATCTATTCAGTAAATGTTGTTTTTCACACCTGAACTTCCTGATTTCCTGAGCTGGCTGCCATAGGTTGGTTTTCCTTAGGTGCCAGCTATTCTGTGTTGCAGGAGTCTTTTTGCCTCCTGTGACAGAGTTTTTCCTTTCCAAGACCTTGACTTTAACATGATGCATTAAAGCAGATGGCTCTGGAACAGAAGGCTGAGCTGCCTTGAATCCCCTCGTGTTCACCAGGGGTAAGAAACTGCACTTAGGCACTTCCCATGGAGTAACTAATGTACAATGACTTGTGCCTTCACTTCCTTATTCACAAATATGGGATGACCATTAGATTTTAAAGACCTACCAGATGGGAGAAAAAAAAAAATAGTTGGGTTCAGGGCAAGCTGCTGTGTCTTTCACAGTTTGCCCTTCTTTCTAACAGAAATGCATCCAATATCTTTGATTTACGCTTAAATCAATTGATTTGTGAGTTGGTGCTGATCTTAATGAGAAAAACATGATGTAAAGAGGACAGAGAGATGGATACTAATATATGTTATATAATTAAGATAAATATAATATAGGTAGTAAAGATATTAATACAATATAATACAATACAGACAATGGAATGGAATGGAATGGAATGGAATGGAATGGAATGGAATGGAATGGAATAGAATAGAATAGAATAGAATAGAATAGAATAGAATAGAATAGAATAGAATAGAATAGAATAGAATAGACAAAAAGACCATAGCTGATATATTAACTTGTGATTCCTGACAGAGTGCAGGTCTGTGGGTTGTTACAAATGTGGAGGCATATTAGGTATTAAATAATTTATTCCTTCAAACTTTCAAATATAACATCAAAATGCTGCTTTCAATTCTGGTGCCAACAAAACGCAGGTTATTGGCTGGAGGAAGAGAACACCCAGCAGCAAATCCAGAGTTATTTTCCACCCTAGATAGGAGAAAGGCTGAGAAGTTTGGGCTTCCCATGGAGGTGATGGAGGTGTTCAAGCATCAACTGGACGTGGCACTCAATGCCCCTGATTAGTTGAGCAGGGACTGGTCACAGGTTGGACTCAGCCTTGGAGTCTTTTCCAAGCTGAGTGATTCTGTGATCCTGTGAAGTTTGGCAAACTGAGAGGCTTGGACTCAGCCCTGGCTTCCCACAGAGCTGCAGGCTGAGCCAGGCAGGGACCATCCCTTTGGGCTCACCCTCACTTTTCCTGGTGCCAAATTCTCTTCCATCACGTTTTGGGGATGCAGGAAGCTGATCTTAGCCTGGCCATGGTTGTGCTGCCCCACATCCCCACTCCTGCAGGGAGATATTCCCTGTCTCATTCCACAGCAGCACTGGCAGTCACACAAACTGTCACCAGCTGTCTGCAGCTCCCTGCAGGATCCACTGATCCTTGGCTGCCATGGCTGGAGCTCCTTGTCCCCGGGGTCTGTCTAAAGACCTTTTCCTCTGTGGCATCTTTGGTTGTGAGCTCGTTCTAGGTGTGGAGCATGGACTTTGGTTTATGCAATGGCATTACAGGAATATCTTTCCCCTTGTTTTCAGGACTGATGTGACTTAGCAAAGTGACTGGGGGATCTCTGATTAAAGGGAGTGTTTGGAAATTTGTGCATTTATGGGACAGCATGCAGGGAAGGTACATTTTCTGCAATGCAAATTGTCAGAAAAGGGCAACAATGAGAGTTTCTATAGATCTTCCCATCCTCAGTAAGATCCTAGAATCATGGAAAGGTTTGTGTTGGAAGGGTCCTTAAACTCATTTCATTCGAAACCCCTGCCATGGACAGGGACATTTTCCACTAGACCAGGTTGCTCCAAGCTCCATCCAACCTCACCTTGAACACTCCCAGGAAGAGAACATGATCATCCTTGCTTTCTCCAGGGTGCTGTTGAAAGATATTCAGGTGGAAATGCTTTAAGTGAAAACTGCAGTTTCGTGAATAGGAAACATTCAGCAGGACTAGGTCACTTTCAAGGATATTTCCCAGTGGAGAAAATAAAAGTTATTCAGTTTTTCCTCTTGTCCAGATGATGTTAGATTTTTCATTTTTGATCACTGAGAGAAGATTCAAGGTTGGATGGGATTCTGAACAGCCTGATCCAGCTGGTGTTCCTGCTCCTTCAGCAGGAGGAGGGGAGCTGGGCTAGCTGACCTTTAAAGGTTCTCTCCAACCCAAACCATTCTCTGACTCTGATTCCAAACTATGATTCGAGCCACCCAGTGTGGTCCTGCTGCAGCTTCTTGTCAAAGAGCTGATAAACTCTTGGGTGTCCTAAGGTTTGAGGAGCAGTTGTAAACCAGAAAGGACCTTTTATTTCACCTCGGGGTGGGAGTGGAAAGCTCAGTGCAGTTGGCTGTGGCAGGAAAGCTGCTCTGCATCTCCCCAGGAGCTCCCACACAGCAGTGAGTCCTGCAGGACTGCACAGGGGTGCAAAGGCAGCTCCCAGTTTCAGGCAGAGTATCCCTGTCTTTCTGAGATGTGTAACAGGTAAAAAACCCAACCAACCAAACAATCAAACAAAAAACAAAACAAAAACAAAAACAAAAAAAACAAAAAAACAAAAAAAAAAAAAACAAAACCAAAAAACAAACAAACAAAAAAAAAACCAAAAAAAACCCAAACCCAAACAAACAAAAAACAAAAAACAAACAAAAAAAACCCCCAAAAACAAAAAAAACCCAAAACCAAAAACAAAACAAAACAAAAAACAAACAAACAAACAAACAAAAACACACAAACCCTAACAAACTCCTCTCTTTGCAAAATAAGCTAAAAACATGCAAATACTTAGGGAATATACCTAGGACTGGAATTAACAGAGAGAAAAAATAGCTGGAAATGTTCAGATCCAGAGAGTTAACAGATCAATGTTTTTTAACACATTTGAAAAGATAGGAAAGCAACTTCCATTCTTCTTTTGTTATTCCCTACACTTTATGGCCAGTGACTGGACTGGTCACTGCAGGAGCTGAGGTACCTGTGAAACTTAAAAAAAAATAAAATCCAGATTAATAAGATATTTTTTCCTAGTCCTTAATTAAGGATCTGCCACTTGAAGATCCATTTGGCCATACAGAGCTGTAGCAGCACATCTTTATGCTACCCTGACTAAAGAGGCTTTCTGGAAAAAGATTTTCTATTCCTTTTAACTTAAGGAATTTTATCCATTATTATTTTTATGGTTTGTTTTATTAAATGAAGCAACAGCAGGAAAATGTCTTTGTCGTGGATCTAAAAATATATTTTAAAAAACTCATCTTTTCCCTGAAGCACCAGTTTCCAGTGGCTGTACTGCCAGGACTTTGACATTTGAAAATTTTAGGAATGGCCAAGCTAAGTTTGATTAGGAAATGCATTTTGGGTCAGGAAAAGGGAATAATAGTAAGGGCTTATGACAATGGAAAAGAAATCATATTCTTAAGATAGTCTGGCACCTGAAATGCTGTGGGAAAGTGTGTTGTATTTTATTACCAAAGAAAATCATAGAGTCACAGAATGGTTTGGGCTGGAAGAGACCATAAAGGTCTTCTAGTTTCAACTCCCTGCCATTAATGGAAGGTTTTTAATATTCTTTAAAAAAACACAAAAAACAGTTGTAATCCATTGAATTATATTATTAACTTCTCTTGGAAAGTTTTTAAGTTTTTTTGTGTGTGTTTTTTCTTTTCTGTTTTTTTTTTTTTTTTTTTTTTTTTTTTTTTTTTTTTTTTTTTTTGTTTTTTTTGGTTTTTTTTTTTTTTTTTTTGAGTTTTTTTCCCTAGTGAGGATAGGAAAACAGCTTTCTTTTCACTTTGTGCCTGGAAATTGAAAGGTCCTATTCCCATTTACACTAAAGGTTTACAGTATAGCTACAACAGGTTGACAGATTATCTGCAGTGTAATTTGCACATTCCCAGTAAGTAGATTTTGTGTCTGAGCCCTGCAGTTCTCATAAATTCCTTTTGTGGAATAAAGAGATCTCATTACCTCAACTTTAAAATGCCAATAAACAGTCAGAAGGTGTAAAAGAGCTTTATAGTTTGTCAACACCACAAACAACTCTGTGTTCACAACTGAGTTAATTAATTTCTGGTAAATAGAAGCAAAGATGAGATGCAGCAGGGTCCTGTGTGTCAGAGGAGAAGGGTTCAAACCCTGCTGCCCCATGACAAAAAAGGGAATTAAAATAAAAATTGGGAGAAAGACCAACAGACCCATGACAGGCTTAGGGCTGGAGCCAGTTCTCTTAAAGCCTGTTAAAAGATTCCAGTTTGTACCAACACTGCCATGTATAAACCCTATTCTCCAGCTCTGCCTGACTCTGGATGTCTCAGCACTGCTTGCTGTCAGGCTTGGTTAGGAGATTCCCTGGGTGTCTAAAGTTAGGTAACAACATGTACTCTAAAGAGTCTTGTTTTTGGGTCAGGGACATCTGTTTTCCAAGAAAGCAACTTGTCATCTTGTCATGTAAATTCTTAGACCCCCATAGAATTAAGGTGGAATTCATGTAACCAAATAGAAATGTATGAAAGGCAGAAGTTCCTTTCGACAGGAATAGAAGTGAGCAGGCTGTGACTGTTGAAGACTGGCTGGAATTTAATGGATTAAAAGGAGAGTTGTTTTCTGGAAAGTTGTTCCCTGGAGGGAGGAGGATTTGTAATAAAAAGTAACTGAGATACCAACACCTCATGCTGTCCTGGCACGGAGCTGGAGGTGACTCAGGTGACACCTTCCACTATCCCAGGCTGCTCCAAGCCCTGCCCAACCTGACCTTGGACACTTCCAGGGATCCAGGGGCAGCCACAGCTTCTCTGGGCACCCTGTGCAGGGTTTCCCCACCCTCTGACTTGAGAATTTCTTCCTAATATCCAATCTAAATCTCTCCTCTCATGTTTAAAGCCATTTCTCCTAGTCCCACCTGTAGCTATTGGTATCCTGTCACTACTTAGGACTGGGTGAAACCAGATAAATAAGTGATGTATCATCCCACATAGATTCATGAAATGTTTTGTGTTAGAGGCCATAAGAAATTAAATTTATACTGTTTTTCCTCAAGAGTGGCATTATAGTCATCAGAATCATCTAATTCTTAATAATTTTACCAGGTCCATACAAGACTGCAACTTCACATCATGCTTCTAACAAGAAGCATAACCAGAGTCCTGATGCCAAGATGTTCCCAATCTTAACATTTGTGATTAATTCATTTGGAATTAATTTTCAGTCCCTTGCATTTCTAGGCTGCACCATTCTGCTCTGCTCCATATTTAAGGGTGTTCAATTCTGGTACTGCCTGCAACAGCTTTTTGTGTCTGAAGGCTCTGTCCTGTGCCTTTAACATGAAGTCACTTCTGCTTCAGATCAAAAGATGTGTTTTTTTTTTTTTTTTTCCCCAACTCGTGCTTAGTTAATTATTAAAAATGAGTTCAATAATTAAGGAGTTATACAGATTCATCTATTTTTCAGCATTTGGAGTGTTTCTGCTTGCAGTACATTTTGGGAGAAGAAATAATTTAAATATACCACAGCTGTTGGTCTTTTTAAACATTTTCCCCTCAAACAGGTAATTTATTTACCTGTTGCACAGCCCAAACCCAGGCACTGAGGGTTATTTTATGAACTTTGCATGTTTTATCCAAAATAGAGTTTGTTTTCAAGGGGAATATATTATAATTAAGGCAAAGGAGTCTCAGTTATGGTCCCTAATTGACACCAGAAAGCTGTCACTGACCATATCTTGAGTGTCACTTGTGCTGCTGGAAGTAGAGGAGATTCTGACCTGGAGGTTTTGTATGTGGGAATATAAATGGGAAGCAAGGAAATGGATAAATGTGGTGCTTAGGGACATGGTTTGGTGGTAGGCATGGAATAGCTGAGATATTGGTTGGACTTGATGGCCTCACAGGTATTTTTTAATCTTAATGATTTTATGATTCTATGAAAGTGGAATCTACTAGACTTTGTTTGTTTGTTTGTTTGTTTGGTTTGGTTTTCCCTAAGAAAAATATACTAAACTTATTGGAAAATGGAAGTAGATTTTGAACATGCAGAATAATATCCCACCCCACCTAGATCATCAGGAAAAAAAGTACAACAAACTGTGGAATGGGAGACAGGGACCTGAACACAGTAAGGGGTGAAAACAAGAAAAAGGAAATAAAGGAAATGAGGGAATGTTTGGATGCCTTGAATATTCTTTTAGAAGAAAAAAACCCCAAACAATTGAGAACATTTTTCTTAAAAATTTTTGAGTCGGAGCTCGAAAGTGGAAAAAAAGCCTGATAAAAGGCTTTTCCATTGGAGCATGTTTTGAATGCAGAGTGATGTTTCCCACTCCTCAGTGACAAGAGTTGCTGCCCAGCAGAGCTGCTGTAGAGTGTGTGTGACAGATGAACTCCACAGGGGTCAGCTGTGTGTCTGGACACAGATGCACGAGAACACACATTAACACAGGCACACAAATCAACATCATAAACAAAATGTCCAGAGCTGGAGAGAAATTGTGCAGTGCTCCACGTGCAGATGGCTGCTGCCAGTCGTTGGCTTTTATGCCAGTCCTAAAAATTCACGAGATTCACTCAGTGGAAGAAGTAAATGAATAAAGATGAAGAGTGCTGCTGGTAAAAGAATGCACACAGGATGATACTAAGAGGGTTTTTTGAGCTGTACTGAGGATGAGGTCTTTGATGTCTGTGCCTGTGAATGGTGGAAGGTGGGTTTTGGCTATGTCTGCATTAGAGAGCAGTGTGGCCCTATAGAGGCAGAACTGTAGGGTGAATGATGTATGTGCTGAGGATGCAGGGTCCACGTGTTCTGGGGGCTACTACAGAGCCATTCCAGTCTGGTTCCATTGGCACCTAAGTGTCCTATGGGTCCTACTGCATTTCAGCTTCTGCATTGGTTTCACAGAGTCCCAGGATGTGTCAGGTTGGGAGGGACCACAGTGGGTCACCTGGACCCACCTCCCAGCTCCAGCAGGGTCATCCCAGAGCTCAGGGCACAGGGTTGTGTCCAGACAGGTCTGGAATATCCCAGTGAGGAGTCTCCAGCCCCTCTCTGGACAATCTGTTCAGTGCTAGGTCACTGCACAGTAAAGAAGTTCTGCCTCCTGTCCCGGTGGAACTTGCTGGGATCAGTTCCTGCCCGTTCCTCTGGTGCCATTGCTGGGCCCCTGGAGCAGAGCCTGGGCCCTGCTCTGTGCCTGCCTGCACACAGGGACACACAGGGACATAAAGGGACAGACAAGGACACACAGGGACACACAGGGATGAGGTTCCCTCTCAGGATCTCCTCTCCAGCTGAACAGCCCCAGCTCCCTCAGCCTTTCCTGGGCAGGGAGATGCTCCAGTCCCTCCATCATCTTTGCCACCCAGCACTGGACACACACCTCCAGGTGTGCCTTACTGAGCTGAACAGCAGGAGATCCGTTTGATGCCTTCCAAAACAGTTTGTAATATGAACTGAAATACCTTAAATGAAGGATGTCTGGGAGATTTTCTTAGCTGGAAGTTGAGAAATTTCAAGTTTGATTTAAGAAAACGTAATGATACAGAAGTATCTCAGGTTTAGATGCCCTTCATTGACACACACCGCAGGTGCTCATGTATACTTCAAGATAAGAGAGTATAAAGATTTGATCCTTCTGTGATTCTGTTCTGAATTTATTGTCTTGGAAGTGCTATTTCTTATTTCCATCTTCATTAAGGAATAAATTGGGACATTAGAATATAAGTAATGAAGACACTAGAGTATAAGGAACAAGAAAGTAAAACAAGATATGGGCAGAGAAGTCTGCTTAAAATAATTTGAAAAATTATTTGTTGGTTGCAACCTCTACACTCAGTGATTTCTGCTATTATTACTTTCCTTCAGTACAACCAGGGAGGACAGTAACTTGCTGTGGGCTAAAAGTAAATGATGATCTATTGCAAGAGAAGGAAGGAAAAGTATTCTAAAGGTGGGTGTGTGAGTCACATACTCTCCTCTGATGGTGGTGTTGGACCTCACTGGACCAGTCTGGAAAAGGAAATGTCAAAAGTTAAAGCAAACTTCATTAAGTGAAGAAAGGAGGGTTATAGGGCAAGATTTTTCATTGCTGGGGCTTGTTATACAGAGATTTCATAGAATCATTGAATTATTGAATGGTTTTGGTTGGAAGGAACCTTAAAGACCATCTCATTACACCCCACTGTGAGCAACAGGGACATCTCCCATTAATTAGACCAGGTTGCACTGAGCCCTGTCCTACCCAGCCTTGTACCAGGAGCATGCTACTCCTCTTTGTTTGTTTGTTTTTTAAGTTGATTGACTTGGTTTTTAAACTTTTTTTCCTTGTTCTTTTCAGGCTGGATGCCCAAAGTAGTTTTCACACACTTGAAATCATCAGCTAATGCTGGTGACACACGATTAGTGCTCCAGGAACCTGTTGATTGGCAACCTGGTGATGAAATCCTGGTGGGAAGTTCAGGCCTTGGAGATGCACAGCAGCAGGAGGAAGTGGCTTTTATCCAGTCTGTGAACAACACAGAGCTGCACCTGAGATCACCACTCAGGTATCCCTTCAGGAGCCAAGGAGATTTTCACAACAGAGAGCTAAACAAGGAGAAAATTTGATCAAAGTCAGGATTTGCTGTTCCCTGTGAGACATAATAACTATATAAATCCCTTTAACAAAGGTGGCCAGTGATATTTCAGTTCTTCACTCCCACTAAAGGTAGTGGATGTTCAATCCTGAATGTTTAAATTCTGTATCATGCCCTTGAACTCAGGAAACCTTTGAAGCAGAAAGCACCAATGGGCAAAGTCCAGTGGCGTCAGTATAGGAATGACAAAGAAATTTCCTGCATAGTCAATTTCTTGAGAAAGTGCATTTTTTTCATAAGAAATGTATTGCTTGTGTAAAAAAAATAAATCCCCTCTTCTTGACTGATTTTCTTAAATAATACACTCAAAGTGAATTTTTTCACTCTGGAAATCTGCTTCCATATTTCCAGTGAGTGTTAATTTCATTGCCTTACACTCTCTTCATCTCCTGTGCATGGAGATCTTGGACAGACTGAAAACTGCACTTCTTATCATCTCCAATGTTGAAACACATTATCTGTCTAGATGCAACCTAATTCCAATGCCCAGGAAGATTAAAGATAATATTTTCAGAAATAATTTGGGCTTGAGAAGAAAAGTCCTGGTGGATTTTACCCAAACATGTCTTGGGAAGAGAATTCAAAGGCTGAAATATATTGTTGTAAATATCATAGAACATCCTAAATTGGAAGGGACCCACAAGGATCATTGAATCCAGTTCTTGGCCTTGTGTAGGGAAATGCCAAAATCTCCACCATGTGCCTGGAAGTGTTGTCCAAATGCTGTTTTGCTCTCTGGCAGTCTTGGGGCTGTAGCCATTGCCCTGGGGGGGGGGCTGTTCCCATGCCCAATCACCCTCTGGATGAATGCCTTTTCCTAATAACACAGCACAATATAATATTGTATACATAATCTACGGGAGGTTTGAGTGCTTGTGAAACAAAAAGATGAAAGCAAACATCAGAAAGGAAAAGCCTGTCTAGCACTGGATGTGCCACTGTCCCCTGAGAAAAGGACTGAAACCAGCTCTGAATTTGGGAGGTTATGGTCATAAATATAAATAACAAGAAATTATAAATGTAATTCTCTCCCCCTGGCAGCTGCAGATGCTATTTTTTTTTGTCTTTCATTAGGTATCTCCACAGTGTTGGAGAGGGATGGGGCAATGGCCAAGGTCTGCCTTCGAGTGCTGTGGTGGCACTGATCAGCAGAAGGGTTGTTGTTCAAGGAAATGTCACGCTGGAGAGGATGTCCCACCTGAGGCAGTGTGCAAATGCAGGTGAGGAGGTCTTTTCTCACAGAAATGTACTGAGGAGGAAAAGTGCTCCATTAAAATCCCATTGTGGCAGCATCACTGTGTATTAGAACTCTTTCTTCCTCGGGTAACTTTGAGACTCCAATGCCAGGAAAGAGAGTTTGTCTTTCCAAACATTGTTTGACATTGAAGTGTGAAGTCTTGGGAGTTGAACTGCACTTCATTGTAATATCTCAGATGTATTATTTTCACATTGTTGTTTCAAGCCATCTTGGGAAAGACCCTTTAGCTTTGCAGGAGCCTAAGGGTGTAGAAAAGAAAGTATCTTCTGAAAACATGTTTCAGTGTACATAATATATTAAATTTTTAATTGTGTTTACTATTTAGTCACTTTAAGAAGAAGGAAAAACAAAACAGCCCAATGCTGTTTGTAGTCTTTAGTGTAAAATATTGAGATGTTGTTTAGTGTTTAGGGTTGCCAAGGAAAAAATAACAGGTGATGCATAAAGCATCACTGGTGAAAAAATGTTAAATATCTCAGTTCTCCTTTAGTTTTACCTGTGTGAAATGCCATGGAGTTTGACAGGTGGATTCCTGATTTACACCATCTATTCAGGAAGCAGAATCAGACACAGTGATTATAATGTGAGGAGAGTTAGGTTATCTGGCAACCCAGCTGTAAGGTTTCCTTTAAAAAGAAGTGCCTTGGGCTTTCAGACTGTGACACAAGACTTCATTTGATATCTAGCAGCCAACTGCTTATATTACTCATGGATTTATGGTCCATTTTGTGTGGAACTCATAAATACAGGCTCTGAAATGCACTAACCGTTTGAGGTTTTTATTTGAGTTAAAGGATAGGAGGATTTCTCAGAGGAGTCACCAGTAGAGGAGTGAGCAGTGTTCTTTGTGGTTAATTTACCTTCTTTAAAAGAAAAATGACCATTACTGGGAATCAGCAGGCAGTGCTGGAATTTGAGATCCCCTCTGCTCTTCCACTGAACAAGCCCAAGTAACACATTCATAGTCTGAATCTCATACCAAAATACCTCACTTCCATGGAATGGTCTTTCAGGAATTTTACCCAGCCCTATGATTTATTTTTTTGTCATATCATGGAATCCAAGAATGGTTGTGTTGGAAGGGAAGTGAAAGATCATCTCATTCCACCCTCCTGTCACAGGCAGGGACACCTTCCACTATCCCAGGCTGCTCCAAGCCCCATCCAACCTGGCCTTGGACACTTCCAGGGATCCAGGGGCAGCCACAGCTTGTCTGAGCAACCTGTATCAGAGCCTTACCACTCTCACAAGGAAGATTTTCTCCATAATCTCTATTCTTGCCTTGAAACTGTGGGTAGTAACAGTTCCCCATCCATCTGCAGGGAGAGTCAGGAGAGCAGAGTTTAAAAAAAGACCCAAAATGCCTCATTTCAGTTTAGTTCTATACATTCAGGCCCAATCTCCTTTTCAAAAACCTCATCTAAAGGAAATAATTGTCAAATCACTCTTCCTCACGCATACAATTATCTAAAATTAACTCCAAGGAGTTGTCTAAGACATAGAACTACAGCTTCCTGCTTGTTTTGATACACGTCCCTTCAAAATGTACCTTCTTAGGGAAAGAACCATGACTGTTTCAAGGGAGCATCAAAAATGTTTGCCTGTGTTGCCTTTGGGGCCGTGTTTGAGATCCCTGCTGGAGCTGGAGTCTCACTGGGTCAGTGGGGAGGATGTCCCTGGCACATCCCACCCCACGGAGAGGGTGCTGCTCACAGCTCTCTCTGGGTTGTGTCCTAGGTGGCTCTGGGTGTTTGTACAGCAGAAGTGAGAGGCAGCTGGGCTCTCGGGACCTGGGAGCCATCCTGGTTGTGGAGGCATTCCAGGGACAGGCGAGTCAGCTGCAGCTGGAGGGGCTCCAGCTCCGCCACGTGGGCCGAGCGTTCCAGCATCACTGCAGTGCCCTGACTGTCACTGGCAACACCTGGCTGCCAGGTGAGTTGTCTGCTCTGGAGATACCCACCTGCTCCTGCCCACAGCTGGGCCAGGCACCCTCAGAACCTGCTTGGCTCTTGAGCCAGTTGACAAATTGGTGTGTTAAATGTGAAAAAAAAACCCCTCGCCTCTAGTCTAAGCCCAAGTGACACAGTGGTTTCACCTGCTTCACTTCCTTTGTATCTCTGCTTCTTCCTAAATTTTTTTTTTTTTTTTTATGCTACACAGCTCTTTTGATGTAGAAGAGAGTAGCTCTGGAAATGAATGCACTAATACACTATGAGAGAGCCAAAAAATGGCTCAGGGCTGGCCAGTTGCAGCGGCCAACATTTAATTTTATAGCCCAGAGGTTAAGGAATATGTTAAGTTCTTTTGACTTTGTCACTATTAAGTGCCAAATTCATCTCTGTGGAAGTGGCAGTGAGGACTCTGAAGACTGGTAGGGGAAAGTTAGGTGGGCTCAAAGAATGTTTTAATGGTGCTGGATAGATTTTTCCTTCCAGATAAGCTGCATTTGCATCTCTCACAGAATAATAGAATGGTCTGAAAAATCATCTAATTCCCCTCTGCCATGGACAGGGACAACTGTTTCCTGTGCCATCTTCATCACTGAGTAAGGGTCAGGGCTTGCTGGTGGCAGAGGGCAGCAGTGGCCAGGCTCTGGATGATGGGACAGTCACCATGCTTGGCTAGAGAAGGGGTATAAAATATCTGCCCTCAATCTGCAGAGTGATTTTTACTCACACCCCTCACTTCTTTCCAGACTCTTACATCCATGGTTGTTGTGTTCTGGACTCCTTTGGCCAAGGCCTCCATCTGACTGGGGTCTCCAACCTCAGTGTGGACAGCAATGTTTTCTACAACATTTCAGGCCATGGGATTCTCCTGGGTAAGTGGAGCAGGCAGATATCCACACTACATGCAACAGCAACTTGTTCCCATTTGTATGAAAATGCCTTTGGAGGAAAGAATGGCAGATCCTTAACTGCACTCTGAGAACTCTAATCACATCTTCTGCAACTTCTGGTGTCAGTGATTTCGGAATAAAGCTCCCACAATACCACACACAACTCCTAGCAGCTACTTCCATTTGACCTCTCTTTCTTCAGACCTTCACTTGATCAGGATCAACTATTTTTCAGTAAAAAAAATAGTAATTTTTTTTTAGGAGATTGATTAATCTGTCTTTGGAAAAGTATCATTATGCAATACTTAAGACCACAGCTTAGTGAAGCATTTAAGAGCAAATTACCTGTAACTTCAGTCATTTGATGTCGAAGATAATGGAATGAAAGCGTATGTTAAAAGTTAACCAGAGGATTTAGCACTTAAATAAATTGGAGCTTGGAGCAACAAAAATGTTAAACAACAAAATATTTATCCTAACTAACCATCAGGAGGCTGACTTGGAGCATCTTCTGCTGGGATGTCATGTTGCCTGAATACCTAAAGGTATAGCTCGATTTTTGTTTTCCGTGAGAGATGGGATAAAAATGACCAATTATGAGATAAACAGAGGGGAAAAAAAGAAAGCTTTCAGTTCTGATCCTGCAGTTCCCCACACACAGCAAATCCCTGTACTGGATCCTGTATATAAACACAGTGAGATGTGCTATATCATGATTTAAACAGGGAAGACTAGAAACCTTATAAAAACCTTGCAGATGAAGGGAGCTGGCTCAGAGAGATGCAAGGGCTTGCCCAAGCTGTGTACAGAGCCCCTCTGCAGCCATGGGGAAGCACAGCAGGACCTCCAAGCTGCTGGCATCCCTTGGCTCTCTCATGTTGGGATCAGTGTATGAGTTAAAGGACTCTGAGCTGAGCTGGAGTTTCAGCCTGAATACACCTTTTCCTCAAGATGCTTTTAATGGCTTCACTGTCGCAGCTCTAGAGGGTCTGATGGATTAATTTATATATATTTTTTTGCCCATGAAGGAATATTTATTGTAGCTGGCTCTTTGCAGCTTTGGAATTGGATTCTCTCAGTGATTTCACCTGAAATCCTTATTTTCAGAGGGTTTGCAAGATCATCACAAAATGTTACTCTGGGCTTAAAATTATTGACACACAAGGCCTAAGCTTGAAAGCCAAAACCTTAAAACCCTGTATGGCTGTCAAAAGGACTTTTTTAGGATCCTGTTTATACACTGGTTGTAGCATTGTTTGTAGTACAAGCAGACTGGAAAGACTGAGAAATCTGATTCCCTCAAAAGACTGAGGGAAGGCTGAAAGTATTTATTGCTATCCCAAAAACCAAAGGGAACAGGTTTTCTTGTGAAGTGGCTTATTTTTGGGGTAGTAATGATTTGGGAAGGGGTCTGTATTATGAATAGAACTTGAGCAGCTGTATTTGAAGATGATGACTTCTGTTGGATAAACAAAACTAAATGGATGTGATTTGCTCCTAATGTAGGCCAGAGAAAATGGCCCATGCATGGATTTCACACAGGATTCCACTTGGTATTCTGCTTCCAAAAGAGCAGCAGTGCTGATCCTAGAATCATGGAGTCATTAAGGTTGGAAAAGACCTTCAAGGTCTTCCTGGTTCTGGAAGTTCAACCACTAAACTGACCCTGCCAAGCCCACCACTAGACCATGTCCCCAAGTGCCAGATTTCCATGACTGCAAACACTTCCAGGGGTGGTGACTCCACCACTTCCCTGGACAGCCTCTTCCAGTGCCTGACCACCCTTCAGGTGAAGAAATCTTTCCTAATATCCAACCTAAACCTCCCCCAGAGCAACTGAGGCCATTTCCCCTTACTCTGTCAATGTGTCCTTATTTGGACTTGGCTTGTATGGGACTGTCCACTCTTTACCACTGGGCAGCCCATTCCTTTACAAAGTAGTTTAAAAAATACTTGTTTTGTTTTCTTCTTCCTACTCCTCTAGTGTTACTAGATCTGAGGCACCCCAAGAGTCTGTGTTGTCTGATCAATTGGTTGATTGATTTTTCCCTTTCCCTTCTCCTACTCCATTTCTTAGGGGAGCAACCCCTCATTTTTGTGCAGAGGCATACCAGGTGTTTTTCAGCTTGTTTAGAAATTTTCTTACATGTAAGTAGGGCAGTGAATGGAGACAGGACATAAAAAGACTTTGAATTCCAGTACTGCCAGGAGCATGCCTGTGTGTGCATAGGTGAGCCTCCTTCCCACTCTGAACCACTCTGAATCTCTTTTCCCAACTGTAAATCTGCTTTATAATACATATTTTATGTATTTTCACCATGAACTTGTAGTCCATAACATGTGGCTATACCATATCCAGGGAAATAGATGTGAATATAACACCTGGACTTGTGTATATTGAAACGAGAATCATGACAATAGGAGGGTTCTAGCTATATATACATTTATGTTTATTTTTCTTTTTTCTTCCTCTTATTTTTTACTTTTTTTTTTTCTTTTTTTTTCCCCTTTCTTCATATTTTTTTCTTTTAAAGGTGAGGGACTGGAAGAGGAGAACAAAATCAGTAACAACATAGTGATTGGTCTTTCTGTAACTGATGGTTTATCCAATATTGAGACACTGTCACCAGCAGGGATCTACGTCAGGGCTCCTGCCAGCCACATCAGGGTAAGAAGTTCTGGTATAAGACAAAACATTTCCTTTCTAATCAAAGGTATCAGAAAGACACAGAGCTTCATTTATCTGGGAGATCAAATACACAATATTTGTTTCTTGGCTGAGCTGTCAGAACCTGTGCTTGTGATGGGATATTGAAACAAGTGCATATTATAAAATAAATTATGTTCCTGGGTAAATTTATTACTGAGAAGTTTGCTGTGTTTGAGTGGAATGGAATATTAAAGTGAAATAATTCATCCTGAGGTAATTTAAAACGTTGTTTTATTTTATAATGCTCACAGATTGAGAAAACTTGGAAAAAGTTTTGTCTCAGCTTCTCTAGAATTTCTGCCATTATTAAAAAAAGTCCTCAATTTTAATGGAGTGACTACAAAAACACTAAAATTCAGCAGCATCAATTACACTTCTATCTGGATTTAAAATCACATTGAACATACAGCTGAAGATTTGTATTCCAGGGTGAGAAAGAAAATGTGTTCCCTGTCCTATGAAAATGACATTGATTTTGAAAGAAACGAAGCTTCTCTATTCTAAATGGTAATAAAACACCACGTTTTTAAAGAGGTAACAGCTGAACAGCCACACATCAAAAACCTGAGCTCCGAAAAAAATACTTTTATTCACTAATTCTCTGATGCTTTCTCTTAGTTCATACTCTTTTTTGGTCTTACATTTCAGAATAAAGACTCACTTTTATGTGTTTTGTGGAAAAATACGATTTTCATCAACTTCAAACCACTTTTCCTTCCCAACTATTTTAAGGAATTACATTGAAACTGACCTTTCTCACCACACTTACTGTAGTGAAAAATGCATATTTTCGTTTAAAAAATAATCCTAACCTGTTCTATTGTTACCTCCCAGTAACCAAACCAATTGCTGTTTGTGAAGACCTAATCACCTCTGGGGCTTCTCCATGAGGAAAGATTTGCACCTAAATTCAAAGGTGAAAAGGAGACCAACACATTTCCTATGTTTTTACGAAGACAGGAGCACTGAGGAAGGAGGGGAGAACTTTTCTGCAATTGCCTCGAGGCCGTATTTATCATTTTTAAGGCCATCAAATATGGCTTAAAAATACAACAGCTAGGCAGGATCATGAGAATTTCAGCTCCACTAAACACAGAGTTTTGTACTGCCAAGCACTGACTTACCCTGGAGCTGTTCCCTCCATCGCCAGTGGCTCAGCTTTTGAAAAGGTTTGCTGCAATTACCTCCACGGGTTCCTGGGAACTAGCTGTGCTGGCTTCTCAGCACATTTATTTTTCCCTCTCTGTTCATGTGAGTTTACAGATGTAAAGCTACAGCTGTGGCTGTGAACCCCAATATCAGGGGGTCCTTTCTGCTCTCCAGAGATGTGCTGCTCCAGGCAGGGTAGCAGATGGCCCTCAGATGGTTGCTGATGACCCTCATCATCTTCAGGAGTGGAATATTTGAGGAGTTGCAGCAGCAAAAGGAAAGAAGAAGAAGTTGCCCAGCTAAAAATTGTTGTTAACTGCACTTACTGTACAACAGGACCGAGCAGTGCTCAGGAAGACAGCAAAGCACAGGGATATTAAGAGAAAAAGGTCACATTTCTCCCAAGCAAAAGGACTGTGGACATTTTCTTAGTGCAGTAATAATCACTAAATTCCAGGGGTGCTGGTCCAGCATCAGCATTATGATGTTGTAGTCTGAGCATGTTTTCTCTCATGAAAATTCTCAATGACTCGAGCTTTTTTAGGTATTCATAATCCTAGTTTATTGGGAAGTTTGAAGAATGTAATGGGAAAGACTCATCTTCCACCTGCCTGGTTCCTAGGCCAGAACATGCAATAGAAATGTTCCCAGTTTAGAATTTAATTTTAGGTGTTTGTCAGTCTTTTTGTTTGTTGGTTTTGGTCTGTTTTTCTTTATTTTCAGATTTCCATCTTTCAATTACTGACTTTAAACTTATTTGCTGGGATCTTTAAGGCAGGGACTGCAGAGAGCTCTAGGTCCAAACTGTGTAACATCATCTGTTCATGATGAGTTAAGCCTTTCCACAGTGAGACCTGCAGTAATGTTTTCATAACTACTCAATTTACTTGGGAGCCTAAATTTGCATAAGTGGCTGAAGAACTTAAATTTCCTTGAAATTCAGTGGTGGCCTAAATGGTGTGAAATTGGGACAGAGCAGTCACTCAAACCTGAGCCTACAAAGACATTTGGAGACCCAATTCCCACTGGTTTCCATTTGACTTAAGCTCTTAAATGCACTGGTGAATCAGGCTGTTAGATGAAATGTTATACTTGGACAGTATGAGTGCAAACTGATTATTACAAGGTTAGTATAATTTTTTTTAAACACAGTGTGTAAGCCTAAGTTATCACTTTTTAGAGTCATAGACAATCTCATTAGCAGGCTGGTTTCTTGCCTTTTAAATGCTATCAGTGCAAGGAACTGAAGATGCTCCTCTGTGATATTTTTTCTCACTGAAACATCTGCCCTATGTCCTTGGTTTTCATTTTGTGTGGAGGAAAAAGAATTTAAAAAGTAGTTTTTTATCTTTTTCTCTCAGCTCTCTTGGACCTAGTGAGTTTTGGCCTTTTTGTTGTTCCAATCCACAAACATTTAATGCCCTGAAATCCCAGAGCCAGCATGTGGTGCTCATGCATAACAACATATGGACTGGGTTTAGGAAATCCAGCAAGAGCCTCCCTTTCCTTTCTTGCCTTGGTGTTGAGGACTGGAGAACAGCTCAGATGAATGCAGGGGGTGGATCTCAGCTGGTGCCTGGGTGTCAGAGGAGTGGCTGATTGTCACACTGTTGGTAAATGCATTTGTTTCCTAGTGTCACCACATCCAGCCATTCTCCACAGCACCAGAGAGGTGAGGCTGCATCTGTTTGGCACCGTTTTCCCACTGTTTCATCCCTGCTGAGATCTTTTCCAAACCCTTTCCTGCAAAGCAGGAAAAGCAGGGAACACCAAAGCAGGCACATTGTGGGTTCCACTCACATCCTGCCCAGCTCTGAAACCGTGGGAGTGGTGCTGGGAACACTGTCCAGAGCTTTAATGTCATCTTTAAGGTCAACACTTTGAGTCCCAGCTATCTAAAAGAAATTCATGAAATATTTACACCAGCAGAGTTGTACGGTTAAGAGACACTTAAACCGTCAGCCACTTGATTTTTACTGACTTGCAGTGCATACCTCCAGGTATTTGGCATGCTCAGGGAGGTAATTTCTCTCTGGAATTTTGGTTGCACGGACATTCGTAATATACTGACTTCCACAAAGAATTGATTTCCACACAAAATTCCCTGCTTGCCTAAAACCCCTGCCCTCCAGCCACGAGCTGGCTGAATAAATATGCAGGGTTTTTTTTTTTTTTCCTTATGAATCATCTGTAGAACGCACGATTGGGGTCGCAAGTAAAATATCCTGGAAATGATGTGACTGGACTGCAGAAGTGTTTTGTTAAAGGAAAAGGGTTTGTGGCTGCACTTTCAGAAAAAGCAGCAGTTTCACCAGGGGATAGAGAAAGCAGAGCTCTGGGTCTCAGCACTTTATTCCTTGACAGATGTCAGAGATCAGGACTGCAGGGAGCACACTTGGATGGGTCAGAAGAAAGTAATTGGTATATGGAGAGTTTCACCTCGAGGTCACCAGGCTCAGCTCTGATTTGGACCATCAGGGACCAGAAAGTCATTAGTATTTTAACACTGTCCATTGACCTATGAACAGGAGTGGTGGTGTCAGAGCTGATCTTAGAGAACAAGCCCTCCTTAGAGCTGCAAGAAAGGTCATCTTAGACCCCCCCTTAGAGAGCCACATACCTCCAGAGAGCAATTAATTTTGTCTAAGGACAGACCAAAAGCACTGCCTTCTGCACATGCCTATGTCTTCCTATTATTTCCTGGAAAGGGAGCTACAATCTACCAGCCTGGATTTCAAATTTTCACACACCTGAGGCAGGTGAGAGGGATCATGCACAGATGTGCACATGAAGACATTGCTATATGGACACAACCCAAACCCAGCTATGCTTGGCTGCTCTTCAAATTAAACTGGCGAGAGCAGGTTTTTTGTCCTAGAGTAGGAAAGCTCAGAACACACCAAATACAACTCATACAACCCACTTGATGCAGATTCTGTAACCACCAAACTCCTAATTTTAAAGCCTGTCAGACCTTATGTGCACTTATTTTTACCTCTTGCAACACAAATAATGTAACTCAAGTGCAGAATTTAGAATATAATTTATTTAAGATATATTAAATGACAATAACTTACAGCACATCTTCCTATGGTTGTTCGCTTACCCTGTAAAAAATGATCCAAACCACATAATTTACCACACGTGTAAGGAAGTTTAATTATTCAGTCACTGACACATCCTGAAGATACTGTTCTTTGCTTTCTCTTAACTTTTAGGAGTCTCACTTTTTCAATGCAAATATTTCCTATATTTCTTTATCCCATGTTTGCTTTGGGAGATAAGAGAAATATCCAGACTGAGAAGGAAATCAATCAACTTGATTAGTTTGTGATTTATTTTTCCTTCCTGACATTTTCTTATATAGAAAGAAGTTTATAGATGAAAGTTTTCAACACATTTTTTTCTTACCTACTTCTTGAAGAGTTGTGACAACATCATTTTTCTGCCATTTGTTTCTATTGCTTGG
This sequence comes from Buphagus erythrorhynchus, assembly GCA_013400855.1. Lineage (NCBI taxonomy): Eukaryota > Metazoa > Chordata > Aves > Passeriformes > Sturnidae > Buphagus > Buphagus erythrorhynchus. The sequence continues at coordinate 1,932 of VZTT01032700.1, read as the reverse complement.
CCAATCCTCTTTGCCTGGTTTAAAAACAAGTATTTTTACAACTGGCCCAAGGTCAAAGTGAAAACAGAACAAGATTGGGGATGCAGAAATGAGCTGCTAGTCTCCACCAGCCAGTTTACCAGAATTTGAATGGACTTCAGCTGAGATTTTAATTTGTGTGTTTCTTAAATTGATTTTAATCTCCAGAAATCTGTGGTAATATTATTTTCATAGTCACCTATTCCTCTCTACAGGGTAACACAGTGTGTGGTGCTGGGTATGGCTATTTCTTTCATCTCTCCCCTGAGGGTCCATCCAAAGTGCCTCTCCTGTCCTTCAGTGAGAACACAGCTCACTCCTGCACAAGGTACCTGGGGAGTTTGGTTAAAGAGATTTTCCTTCAGCAAATGGTTGTGCCATCTATAATTACAGCTGTGGGCAGAAAAGGCTTTTTCCCTCTTTTCAGGACTTTTCCCCCCAGTTTTGCACCCTTTCAGGTCCTCCTCTCTTGCAAGCAGAGTTGTGTGGAGCAGGGCAGAGTTGGTGTGGGATGTGTCCCTGCCCATGGCAGGGTGGTGGAACGAGATGATCTCCAAAGTCCCTTCCAACATTCCATGATTCCATGGTTATGTGACATTTCATGCAATAGTTGCTCCTTTAGTATCCAGGAATATCTGTTGATAGAAGTTTTAACCAGTACTTCCCTAAACAGAAAGAGTATTAAAAAATTGCATTATACTGAAAATCAGCAGATAAGGTGACCTGAATTTTGAGTTAATCTGGATTTTAAATCTCTGAGGAGGTCAAACCAAGTGCTGCATTCAGAAATGCATACATTTGGGCTGTAATCCAAGGTAGCTGAATCCAAGATAAAAAAGAGCATTACCTGTCCAGATTCATGTAAGGCTTATCTGAAGGTGATTCTGGCTGAAAACTCATGAGCATGGGAGGGTGTTTTGTAGTGAGAACCTCTCAGTGGCACTGCACACTCCTTTTTAGCTCTGATAGGTCTAACACTGAAAACTTTTGACTTCGGTTTTAAGAAATAAAGTCTCATGCAGGCAACTGTTACAGATTTAAGATTTTCGTTATCAAAATGATGAATAGAAAAATCTGCACCAGTGCATGCACTGAAAAGGAAGAGTCTCCATGGCTTTCTCTCCTAAACAGGCACGGGGTGCTGGTGTAGCCAGAGTATTTGCCAGCCAGTCGTGTTCAGTTCAGCAACTTCACAGCCTGGAGCTGCCA
>VZTT01032699.1:0-59461 GCA_013400855.1 Buphagus erythrorhynchus | reverse complement strand
ATGGAATTGTCCTTTGGGAGAGACCCTCTAGAAAAAATAAAGACAAATAACACAGACTCTGACTTCCTTACCTTTCCCAAAGACACCAGCAATTTGCTCATTGCTAATAAAACCTTGGAACATCTCTACAGAAGACTTGGATCCCTGCCAAGCAATCAGTTTTATAAATTAACCAAAAGAGCAGATTGTGCATTGCATGGAAGGACCCAAAGCAGCCCCTGGCAGCTGGGGAGGGTGACACAGGTGCTGCATTCACAGATGGGGAGAAACAAGGACAAGAAATGAAAGAATTATTCTCTGAAGGAGTGATTGGGCACTGGAAACCTCTGCCCAGGGAGGTAGTGGGGTCCCTGGATGTGCTCAGAAACAGCCTGGACGTGGTGCTCAGTGCTGTGGTTTAGTTGATGAGGAGGTGTTAGGTCATGGGTTGGACTTGATGATCTCAAAGGTCTTTTCCAACCTAGTTCATTCTGTGATTCTGTGATTTATACGATGAGACTCCTGAATTTTCTCTCTGCTTGCAGAAGTCTGTGTAAGCTTAGCCTCTTTCTTTTGAAGAGTTGCTGTAACTACCAACTTAACTACTGTAGTTACATTGGAACACAAAATTAATGAAAAACAGAAATGCAATTTAGCTACAAACCCCTAAATGCAGTATTCTCATGTTTTAACCCAGCTGACTGGTTAAGAGATCAAGTGTGGAAGCAACACTTCCCACTCCTGGCTGCCCCAGTGTGCTGCTCCTTCCCCTGCTGGCCAGCAGCAGGCAATAGTGTCCTGCCATGTCCATGTTCAGGTGCTAGGGGGTCTCTAACCTGGACTGCCAGTGGGTGGGATTAGCTCTGAATGTGTGCAGTAAGCTCAACAAATGGAAAAGGAAGATACTACTATAAGACCAAGTATGTTGTTGAGGTATGTATATATCTCTTCTTTCACTGAGCTGTGGTTAATCAAAAGATTCATGCTGGGTTATTTCTGAAGAAGAGACTCCCCCATTTAATGTCCAGCATAGGTTGTTGTTTCAGCCTGAGCATGTGTGCTTTGCTTTTGGTGCATTGGAAAAATGTAATAATGTGAAAATTATGTGGGAAAGACATGAAGATGCACAAAATGATGAAAATCCATGGGTAGAAGGATCTCGTTAAGTGGACTTAGGAGATTCTCATAAATATCATTTTAATGTGATGTAGTTCACATGATAACAAGATATTTTGTTCCACCAGCAAAGTGGAGCATTAGCTTAGAGGACTGGATTACTCATGGCACAAACGTGGCTGTTATGTGCAAACTTTCCATGTTCTGCCAAGGTCAGTTTGTGGGGGTTGAGATGAAGCAGTTTCCTAAACTGTGAAAGTGATCCCGGGTACCCAGCCTGCTGGAATGCCTGCAGGTTTTGTGGATTCCTTCCCCTTTAAGCCCACGAGCAGGGAATCTGCTGATGCTGCCTCCTTTTTCCTGCCAGCATCGCTCTAGTGAGGCTGGCCTCAGGAAAAGCATTGCTTTGACTCATTTTGTTTTCTGTCTTCTTGTTTGCCTGCAGAAGGAGCATTTACAGCAGCCTTTTCTGTAGATAACCAAGGCAAAATGTTGCCCTCAGGCACTGGAAAAGATGAATGTCACCCTCATGTTTGAATATGACACCAGACCCACGATAGGAGTGGGAAGGTGTCAATTCTAGTCAGATCCACTCTCACAGCACCTCAGCTGGGAACACTTGTTTGGGAAGGGCTGGTGAAAGGTCTCACGTCATGCAGGTGAAGGAAACAAAAGGTAGGAAAACAGATTTTGGCCTTGGGTGAGGATCTGCAGTGGGCTTGCCCCCTTAGAGGGGATGTGCACTCGCAGGTCCCAGGAGCACACAGCTCTTGGCCGTGCCTGGAGCTTGCTGGAAAGATCCTGCCTAAGGTCACAGAATCACAGAATCACAGAATTTCTAGGTTGGAAGAGACCTTCAAGATCATCGAGTCCAACCCATGCTCTAACACCTCAACCAGATCACAGCACCCAGTGCCACATCCAGTCTTTTTTTAAACACATCCAGGGATGGTGACCTTGTGAGGTCCTTCCTCAGATGGGTGCACCAGAGCCCCAGCCACGCTGCCCTGTGCCAGGCTGCCTCTGCCCCCTCCCCTGCAGCTCACAGGCTGCTGCTGCTCTGCCTGAGCCTGCCCAGTGCTCCAGAGCCTCCACAGCCTCCCAGTCCTGGTGGCTCACAGCAGAGCATCTCTGGTAAAGTTTGATGTGAGAAGCATGCACTGAAATGGGGGTGTCAGAGTGGTCTCTAACTGCTTGAAGTGCTGCAGTTGCAAACTGTGTCTGTTGAAGAACATGCTTTGTCATGGAAGGGTGTGGAAGACTAATGGAGTGAAGCTGATAAGCAGCAAATGGAGTTGGAAATGTGTGTTCAGGGTGATCAAACACAGACTATATTCCCAGGTCTTTGCTTAAGTGCCTTCAGATTTTATAATTCATTCATTTTTTTGCCTGTGCTGTATAGGATGCTGATTCAGGAGATAAAAATCTAAGGGTCATTTGACTTTGTGGGGATTTCCAGGCTTCCATGATGTCACAGTCAGACTTGGATCCTGGGAAGCTCTGTCATAGGGCAGGACTTGAGGATGAAGGTTCTGTGTAAGAAAGTAGGATTAAATTTCAATCAAACCCAGAAAGAAACAGTAGAGGGCTGAAAGATATCTTCCCTCAGCTGAAGTAGTTACTCTCTTCATACCTTTAAAAAGGACCTTGCCCAAATTCCCTTAATTTGCTTTAAAGCACATCTGAGGCCTCAGGTAGATCTCAGCTCCAGTGTGTTTACTGTCTGAACAGAAACAATGCACTACAACCTCACCCTGACTTTACTGGAATCAGCTGCCACTGCTCTGGAGCAGAAGCAAGAAAAAACAAAACTAATATCTGGATAAACAGCCTATTAATTTGATGACAACTGTTGTTCTCCATTTCAGGGTCCAGAGAGCAGCCTGGGCAGTGAGCTAATGAGAACACCAGAGCCGTGCAGCCCTGGGGGAGGTGGGGGTAGAGAAGAAAACAGAACAAACACTCCTTTTGTAGCTTGGAGCTAAGGGGATTCAGCCAAAGGTTAATTGCTTTCTACCCTAAAATGCTGTGAAGTGTTGCTGCGTGGTGTCATACAGCTGCTTCATCCCAGCCTGGGGTGTGTGTTTCACTGGTGGGTGGCATCAGCCAAGATCCCTTTTTAACCGCACGGGGGTGGTGCAAGGTCTCTTGAGATAAGGCTTCCAAAAATCTGGTAGAGCTTGGTTGGTATTGTTTAACTGCCTCATGGGAGCAGTGAGCAAAAACACCCAATGAGCACCAAAAGAACTGATTGCTCTTCAGTAGGAAATTTTTTTTTAGGGGATGCAAGTTCGTTGTTTCCTCTGATTCTTTGTTAGACAATCAAATGGAAGATGCTACAGAATCAAAAGATAAGGACATAAATGAGTAAATGTCACCTTACTGTCACCTTTGCCTCTTGTGTGAACTTGAATTTTAATGTTCAGATCTGTTATTCCTAAGACTTCTTTTTCCATGCACAATTCTGCTCATTCAACTTCTGCACAGTGTAGAACTTAAAGCAATAAAATAACCTTCTATTAGAATGGGGCTGTTGTGACAGCTTGGAAGTCTCCTTCTGGTCGGTTGGACATCAAAAATGTCAAAAAACCAGAAACTTGTAAGTGGGGAAAATCATCCTGTGGTGTTGTGCAGTCTTGTGACAAGGTTCCCTTGCCTGGAGATCATCATGGTGGAAGAGAATTAGTGTTTAAGTTGGAAGGGACCTGCAATGATCATCTAGTCCAATTCCAACTGATATTTGTGAGATTAAATGGAACTAAATAGAAATGTGATATCTGATCTTCCTGTAGAGTGGGTAAATTTCTGATTTTAGTGTTTGTATGTGAAGTCTCAATATTGCAAATAATTCTGCTAATATCACTTCTCTGACCTGTCTGTCTCAGTTTCTCTTGTCTGGTCATTCTGCCCATTTCCTTGTGAACGTTTTTACTTTACTTGTGCTTTCAAAACTTACTCTAGTTCATGACTCCACAACTGAAGTTTAGCATATATAGGGTTTAAATTCATGACCAGCAAGTTTGAGCAAGTGTGTGCTCACTGAATGTCAGAGCTTGGGTATTTTCAGTTCAGGCAGGGAGGAGCTGTTTGCTCTGTGATTCTTATACCAAATGACAGGATGGTCTGAGGAAGCCCTGGACGTGTCATTAGTGTCTCTTCCTCTCTCAGTCATGTGTGCACAGCTCACCCTGCACTGCTGTGTGCCCAGTCTGCTTCCACCCAGCCACCAAAAGGCACAGTGTGGGGTCCCAGCACTGCTCCAGATAACCAAGCTTTCCCCAGACTCAATTCCCCCCAGACTCAATTCCCCCCAGAGAGGAGATGATGCAGGCAATAAGGGAACAAGAGACAGGAGTGCTCTGGGCTCTTGTTTGCCCTCCATGTAGGTCCCTCCCTGTCTCTTTCTGCTAATGAAAGAACAGTTCTTCTGCTTCCAGGGAATAGTGTGAAGTCTCTTGGTGCTCAGGCAGCAATAGTTGAACTGGGAGCACAGACAACCCTTAGTGCAATTTTACCATCTGGGAATGTTAAAAGCATTTTTTCAACAAGGTTTTGGGCTGTTATGCTTTTGAAGTCCCCTATTCCAAATAGGGTGATGTATGTACCTCTGTTTTGTTGGAGCTGAGTATCACAAACTGGATGAGGTTTTCTTTCTGCATGTCAGTCCAATAGAAAACCACGAGTTTTTCTGGGAGAAGCTTGTCTGACTTGGCAGGATTGCCTAAGGTTTCAGAGACAACTGCAGCCCATACTACCAATGGTAGACTTGCATGGTGTCACTCCTGTTTTCTGCTCCTGACTTGTCCTCTGGCCTAATTGAAGGTGCTGATTTGTTAGTCTGCAACCTGAATGGTCACTGAGCCCAGTGGGACTGGGGAGAGGGCTTGTAATACTGCTTGCATGACTCTGTTAGCAACAATTTGTGTGAGTAATTTGGTAGAATAGTTATGAGCCATCTGCCTGCATCTGCAGTTACTCAGCAGCCTAAAAGTGCCCCTCGGAGTCAGCTTTACTGGAGCTGACCCTAGTAAGTTCTTGCTTTTCATTCCTGGAACTGTTGCACAAAGTTAACGTCAAGCGCTGTCTTGGAATCCTGGATCTTTCCAGTGAAGCAGACAGGAATTCTGAAAGGTTCTGCAGTGTCTGAGAGATCTCCAACATAGCTTTAGACTTTTGTGACTATTTCATGGGAAACAAATCTTCCCTTGTTTTCTTTTTTCCCACTTGATAATAGCATTAAACTCATTTTCTGCAAACCTGCTTTCAACGGTCTAGCTAATTTATACTGGAAGTAATTGGACACACCTAATGAAAAGTATAGTGGAATTTTGCTATGAACTGCAATGTTCTCTTCAAGTCACTGGTCTCTTCCATTTGATAATTGTCATAACAGTGGTTAAGTAACCTGACTTCTCCTCTTTCCTGCCAGTGATGAAAGCTTAAAATGCGTCTTCAAAACTGTCACTCTTCTCTAAAGTTTCCTGAACAAAATGGCATTTATTCCTGTCTTAATATCTTGCTATCTAACATTAGGCTGCTGTTCAGCCTTCAGAGAGCTCTGACTGCAATAATTAACTAGGCAAGGGCTTTAGGTACTTTGGGGTACTGCTTACCTTGAGGAGTCCAGGGGGATCATGGTGATGCTGTTGGTGACCTCAGCCTCTTGTTGTGTAGAGACCATGTTCATCCACTCTCAGATCTACAGGAGATTCATGTTACCTGCTTACTCACTCATTCCGTGGTGGGATTCTGGTCCACACCCAGAGCTGGGGTGTTTCTGGGCAATAGCAGCTTTTGTGCTGCTGCTGTGGTTGCAGCTTTTCCTGGTCTGCCCCTGGCATGGCAGGTGCTGTAGATGCATGCAAAACAAAAAACCAAAAAGAAAAAAAACAAAAAAACCCAAAAGACCCAAACCAAACAACAACCAAATAACCCAACTCCAAGCCAAAAAAAAAAAACCCAAGAAAGCAAATAAAAACCAAAAAAAGCAATGTGGATCTAAGGTTTTTTTAGCAGTCACTGTCTAGCCTAAATTCTATGGGACTTCTTTATGTTACAGATTCCTGTCCCAGAGGGTTTTTTAGCAATCAAGAGGGTTGGAAGGTATTTGAGCTGCTACAGCATATCGTGCTCTCAGCAAGAATTTCTGCTCCCTTTTCAGTCCAGAGAGCCCATCTCTGTGAGCATAACTGTAATGCTATGAATTATTCCTTGTGGAAACTTTAGCTATTGTGCTTAGTGGGTTTACAGGAGCTTTTTCAGTCTGCTTTTAATGTATTTGTGTTGGTGGGGATTCTGAGTGGAATTCCATGCCCAGGCTTTCAGATAACTGCTGTAAATACACAGATCCTCTCTAGTCCCTTACTTCACAGTAGCAGCTGCTGTGGTGTTGCAGAAACTTCATAGCTTTGACTGCATCTTATTAGTTCAGCACACTATTAATATCCCAGAAGCTTTTTGTATTAGTTTCCACACTTCATATTGGTTCTCCTTCCTTCTTCCCTGCCCCCCCTTCACATTCAGTAATTAAACTAAATTCATCTTGGGGCTTTTTCATTTAAGATGCCCTTGCTGCCCACACCAAAGAGGGGAACCAGACTGGAAGCAAACCAATTGTGCTAACAGTCACCTGGTATATTTAGTGGCAATGTCATCTAACATGCATTTATGCTAAGAAGTAGCACCTTTCTGCTTCTATATGGAGCATTTGTAGTGCTGGCAAAATCTTTCCAGAGAAACAGCTGCTGATTGGCTCTTCTTGTCTATTTGGGGAAGGATCTGTCCTTAAATACTTAGTTATTCTGCTCTCTAAAAATGGCATCAAGCACTTGGCACTATCAGGATTGGACTCGAAACTTCTCCTGAGATGAATTGGGTGCTTTGCACCAAGACCTGGTGAATCCTTGTGTCCCCTAGAGAAATGACTGCACAGGTACCAGCACGTGCGTGGAGGTACCTCTAGGGCAAGTCAGTGCACAGGGCTCAAAAATGCAAACCACAGTCATCCTCTGGAAGGCTTTAAAACCAAATGTCACATTGTTATGGTTAAGTGGCTCTGGTGAAAAGGCTACAGGACTGAGATGCATCTCAGCTAATATTTCTTCTGAATGTAAAGAAATCCTGTCCCAAATGGCAGCATTGCCTCTCCTTGGAGGTGCTGTGTCTCTGTAAGGTGGATGGATATTCTCAGGCTGTCTTCTGAGCAGGGATTGGAGCCAGCTTGCCTTTGCCAGTGCTGCTGACCACAAACAGGGCGAGGAGGAAGGCTCCACCAGCCTCTGAGTGCATGAACCATCTGACTGAGGAGCAGGCTCTAGGGTGAGCAGCCTGCCAAGAACAGAAGTGATTTATCCTTTTGGTTGACTGCAGGTGCTTCCCACTGTTCCTCAGAGCTTGCAAGGTCAGGAAAACTTGACATTCAGAGAGCTGGTAGAGTACCAAGGGAAGGGTTTTACCCCAGAGCCCAGGGGTCTGCTCACCTCTGAGCTCCTGCTGTCACACCTCACCCAGGGGACAGCAGTGAGTGAATCAGGTAGTGCTCCTTTGAGACAGAGCCTAGCTTAGGACAGCTTGAGGGTCTAGGACACTGAAATACCCTCCTGTCCAAAATAGTTTGAATTAGTTGATCTGCATGGCATGCTGCCAGGCTTCAAGGAGAACTGGGGAGGCCTAGCTACTGGTCAGCAGGCTGGACTGGGTGGTAGGAAGTTATTAATAGTGCTGTTGCATGGAAAGAATGAGTTTGGCTTAGACATGATGTAAAGCTGCTAGCTGGCACAGCAAGCAGATGCTGGAAGTCTTGTCTGTTCTCACTTGAATGAGCTCATTATGCCTTTTGGAGAGCCCTGAGCCTCATGGCCTCAGGTCTCCTGGCACTGGCCTCTGAGTCCAAGCTCTGAGGTTGGGCAGGTCTCAAGAAGAGGAGCTCTCAGCTCTTGCTCAGCTGCAGGAGTGGTGGGTGCTGCTTCTGCTCCTCAGCAAGTTTAGGCTCCCTCAAGTTCCCTTATGCTCCAGTTCCCACCTGTAAGGGTCAGCTCTTTGTTTCTGAAGGAACTTAATTTAAGGACAGAGAAGTAAGAAAGATGCTTTTCCACACACTAAGAGTTTTGGAAAGAAAGACTATCTCAAAAGCTTGGATGAGTTTGGAACAAAGGGTGGAGGAGATTGGGTGAGATAAACAAAAATTCTCTTCTTGAGTGGAATGGCAGTGAGGAATTTCTTATGGGGGATTTAGCTGGATCAAAGGTTCCAGTAAAGCACGAGCAATAGATTTGCTTTAAACTGAACCAGCTGGTCCTCTCCTTCTAAAGGCTTGTGGGCAGAGTGGCTTTAATGATGCTGTTTGGGTATCTGTTGGACTTGCTCTTGAGCACTTGATTAGAGTTTGGCATTCTTAAGGTGAAGACTAGGAAAATCAAGTGGCATTGCATTCAGTCTGAAGCTTGTATTTCCCTTTGTATCCTTCAGTTCCCTTCAGGAACTTATCAGTTTCCTTGCAGGAAACTAATACAAGGCTCTGGGTTAATACACAGAGGTCTCCAAGGCAAGCCCTGCTTCAGTAGGACTCACATTATTCATCCCTTGTAACAACTGTGCTTCTTAAGGGAGCTGCTAGTCCCAGAATAACTACATGGATCAAGTTTTGTCATCTCCCTCACCTTAAACTTCACACTCTTGCTTAGAAAGAGGGAGAATGAGCAAGAGTCAATGGAATATCCATTTCTCATTAAAAATAGTTCTTGTCCTGACTATTGTAGGGAAACTCTATTTCCTTGGTGGCTTGCTGCTGATCTCTGCTCTTGTCTCTTTGATTTCCACCCTGGAAAACAGGTGTAGAGATGCTATAAGTAGCAAGAAGTCTGATGCGTGCAGTGAGTTCCTTGCAGACTCTAAATTACAGTTTTCCTTCCTGTGCTACAACTCAGGTCCCTGACCTGCAACTGCAGCATATTTTCTGTGACTAACAGCTGTAATTCCCTAATTATCATGCTCTGTTCTCCTGCTGTGCTGTAGATTTTGTTACCAAGGGAGCAAACCAAGTTTCCTCATTCCTACCCTTGCTCTGTGTGCTCCCAACTGTTTTAAATCCACCATTTGATGCAGCCCATAAAGACAAATTACTATCTCTTGTTTCAAATAGTCAAAGTTTCCAGAACATATTACGTAGCTGCAGGCTGGGGACAAAGAAGACAAAATAAGTCTTTCTGGCCTTTCTTTTAATGAAGGCAGCTGGTCCAGAGCTATTGCTAGGTTAGGAAAAAGTACCTTTATTAGCTGTAGCCATCCTGTGTGCAGTGCTGGACTAGAGGCAGTCTCAGACAGTGGGCCCAAGCAAATGGCATTGTTGCAATGGTGATGTTACTGGTGACTGACAGAAATTCTGTAAACCCCTGGAAGATGAAGGTGTGCATTAAACCCTGATGGCAGATTATATGTGTGCCATAATTTCCATACAAACCTCATCATTTGAGGATGGCTAACAAGGGGTCAGCTCCTTTTTGCCTCCCCTGCTTTTGAGGTTGGGGATAAATGATTGTGTGCCACATGGAAAGGAGAACAACCCTGTGCTAATCTAGATGATTAGATCAATACAGGCAGACTGTATTGTGACAGCTAAGCAGCTGGTCAAAATACCACAGAAACATGTTAAGGAGCAGAAAAAAATCTGGTTTCCTAAAAAACCCACAACCTAATGTTTACCCTTCTAAACATGCAAAGGTATATTTGACTCCTGTGTGTAGCAAGGCTTTACTGGATGATGCCCATCATTCTCCTGCAGGATGCACAAAGGCAGGTTTGGTTTTTCAGTCAGTTTGGACTCCATCAGTCTAACGTGGCTATGGCCACCACATTTGCATCAAGCCCCCATTGCTCTGGGTGGCAGACAGGAATGCTTTCCATGAGCCCAGCCTCCAGTAATTAATTCATGTCTCACTCCAGAAATATCATCCAAGTTGCACCATGAATGATGTCTCCTGGGTCACAGGATAAACGTTATGGCTCCATATGGGGGATTTTCTCTGACCATTAAACCAAGGAGGCTGCTCCTTGCTCTGGATCACTGGAATTAAATCCACAGGTGGGTCTAGAAAATGTGACACCCAAGGTGGGGGGGCAATGAAGGAAATTAATTACCTGCTTGGCCTCAATCAGAGGAGAAGGAAAGATGAAATACAACTGCCAAAGAAAAGGAGTAAGTTTAGACAATACAAAAGATGTCCCTAGAAGTAAGGTTGTCCAGCATTGCTTTATTTACAAACTTCCCAAGGGACTTTGTAGAGTGCATTTTGTAGCTGGCAAGCATGGATCAGATGTGGATGCACATAAACCTGTGGGGACCATTGTGGATGTATTTTTCACTACAAAATAATGATGGGATAAACTAGATAACCTATGAAGACACTTCTGTTCAGTTTCTGGAACTCTGCTCTTGTGCCTAAGTGTTTAAATATTAAGTATTGTGTCCTTAGCATACACATGTCAGAATTTATTAGTGTAACATGGAAACTTTAAGATGCATTAAACTCAAAGTTAGAGATACAAACTTTAGTGCTTCATTGAAACTCAAGTTGTGGTGGTAATTCAGCAGATGTTTTGACTTCATGGCACCATGAGCTGGTGTTATCTTGTGCTAGATTGTATCTATAATACTCTAATACNTACTTACTTTGTTTGATATGATTGCACCTGGTTTAGGTTTCTCTGTTTGCCTGCTGAGTGTACCTGTCCACACTTGACAGGCTTAGTCTCAGGATGGGAGGGTTGTTACCTGTCACACATTGTGTGACTCTTCACCAGCAAGGCATGCAGGTCCCCCTCACCCCTACCACCAACAGCATTCTTTCCCATTGGTGTTAAAACCCCTTCTAAAATAGGAGTTGGATGTGTAATTTAATACCTTTATTCAGAAATAACAAAGGATCCTCAGTGTCCTCTCCCTTTGACAAGGCCTGGGATAAACTACCCAGTACCACTCTGTTAATACTCATGAAATTGGCACCTCAGAAGGGGGTTTGGTGATGGAGGTGGTTTTCATACTTCAGTTTCTCTGAAGATGTGCACTCCTTTTGTGCAAATTTGGAGCTGTTCAGTGCTTCCAAATTTCATAAACTCTGCAGGTAAAGCTGTTTTTCCCCCAGTGAACTCCAAGGACACGAGCTGCTGGTGGTCCCAAGCTGGGAGTGACTTTTGGTAGGTGGCTCTTGGTGGGCAGAGCAAGTGACACTCCCTGAAGTGACTCACTGAAGGACTCCAGAGGGGAGGAGAGTGCCCTCACCTGTTTCTGACTCAATACAGAAACAAACAGTTTTAAAAACTCTCAAAACTGTAGGTCCTGGTCTTCTCAGCCCCAGCACAGGGGCATCCTGAGGTTGCATATGCACCAGTTTATTGTGCTTAATAGCATTTTTTTTTAATTTTTTTTTTTTTTTTTTTAGGTATAGGCTTCCACCACAAAGCAAACCTGGTGAGTCACTCTGTCCAGGATCAATCGAAATACAGCTTTTGCTCCAGGTTTGGTTTATTAACAGCACCAGGAGCAGTTGTGTGAGAAAGGCAGGTCTCTGCCTGCTGGGAATTCAAGTCCTCCAGGGGAAGGAAGACGTGTGCCCATCAAAGCTGTGCCCAGCAGCCAGGAGCAGTGTCCTGCAGCATTCCTGCTGAGGCACACTCACAGCTGAAACACAGTCTGTGCACAGGGGGGGTTGGGTTACACAGGGAGCAGGCTGGCTCCTTCCTAGCTGAGCATCTGCTGGGCCACAGCACAGACAGACAGACAGACAGAGGTGTCTGGGGCTGCCTCTGCTTTGCTTCTGTGCAGGTAATGTTTGCTGAGAGTGTTGGAGTGAGGGTCTGCTTCTCTTTAGATGGGAGAGAGGGTGTGTTGTTAACCACCTTACTGAGATGGAATGTTTTACTTGGGAAAGAGTGCTTATACTTGGCAAATAAAATGGAGCTTTGACCAGACAGCTGTGAATTCAGTCAGCCAGCCTGAAGCCCACACTGCACAGGGATGGTTGCTGTTCCATAATGCTAAGGTATAAAAGCTTTTTTGTTGTTGCTTTTGGTTGCTTGGCTTCAAGCAAGTTACTGAGGTAGAAATTAACCACTGTTATTAAATATTTGGGGGAAATGAGTGTCAGTCTCCAGCTTGTAGCAGCCTTGTGCTCCTGAGCTATCCAGCTGTGTCTTCAGCACTGTGCTTGGCTTAGTGTGTACCACCAGGCACAGCACTGCCCCAAGCAAGACTTGAATGCACCCTGGTATTACTGAGGGTCGACAGGATAAGTGCTTTGGGAAGCCTGAGCTAGTCTAAGACAAATATTATGGGTATTATTTGGTGTTTAGTCCAAGGTGATGGGCAGAGGAAAGAATGGAGATGGTGAATGCTGCTTTCCCTGCTCTGCTACCCAGGGGGATGTGCTGTGCTCTGATTTTGCTTGCTGTCCATCCCAGCAGGGTAAGGAAGGAGCTGGCTGGGAAGCCTGGACTGGGCAGGCAGGAGCAGCCCCAGAGCCTGCACTGTGTCTGCAGCACACCCCTGGCTCCCCACGTGTGCACACTGCAAGTGCTGTGCACTTGTGTTCCAGGAGTGCAGGGGAGTGTGTTTTGTGTCTCCGGGGTGGGTGCACCAGGGGTTTGTCTCACCCACACAGCGTGAGTGCCCTGTGCAGTGCAAGCAGCAGCACCCCTGGGTGCCCCCAGCCTGCTCCAGCCCTGCCCACCATGGGTGCTGCCAGGGCCAGTGCAGCTGTCTGGGCATGCAGTGCCCTGCTGGGTGCCAGCCAGCCTGGCTGCTGTGCCACAGGGTCCTGCCTGCTGCTGCTCCAGCCTGGAGGGGTTTGTGTGTCCCAGTCCTGCCCACAGCACAGCCCTGGCTCTGTGTGAGCTGCAGCCCTGCCAGGAGTGGCCTGACACTGCCCCAGCACACAGGAGCAGGTTGGTGTGGCTGCAGGAGCCACCACCACACACAGGCACAGCAGGAGGAGCAGGCAGGGCTAAGGGCTCTCATGCAGGCAGCAGGACAGATGCTGAGGGGCAGGAGCATGTCCAGCTGGGCAGGGACAGAACTGCAGCTCCTGGAGCCAAGTCGTCTGCTCTTCCTCCTCAGGGAAGCACATCTGCAAAAAAACCCAGATCCAAAGCAAGGTTATTAATAGTTAGAGACATTTCTCATTGCAACAACCTGGGTTTATAAGTCTAAGGGAGGGTCAGTGTGCCAGCCTGCTATGGGAGATGTCTTACAAGCCTCCACACTAGCCAGTGAGCCAAAAGCTCAGTAAAGCCTGGGCTCTGGAGCTGTTTTTTTACTGTTTACCTGTTTTCAGTTGCCCCAAACGCAGAGGAACAGTGCAGGGAGGCATTAAGAGTTTGTTTTCAGCCCACTCACCTCAGTGTCCCAGCTCTTGATTTATACCACCATAAGCTGGACCATAACTGTTCTCTCGTTTTGCTTTTTAACTTACCTGAAAGAAAACCATATATACATCATATCATGCAGACAGAATTATTAATTTTTGACTTACAAAGCAGCTCCTTCAATCTGTTGCTAGGAATGTGCCTATAAAATACACTTTAACAACAAATAGATGAAGAAGGGGCAAGGGGTGCCATGGTAGCAATTTCCTTCAAAGGTCTTCCACTGTTTCACCATCCACCAGAAAAGGCTGATTCAGGCTGCTGGCCACGTGCAGAGGGGATTTCTTCAGCAAAATTTCTTGCACAGAGCCTGTGGGCTCAGCTGCTGCCTGAAACAAGAATCACACAATAGAAAAGCTGCCAAGANTGGGCTCAGCTGCTGCCTGAAACAAGAATCACACAATAGAAAAGCTGCAAAGATTTGACCCAACAGCTGCTTCATCTTCTGCACAGATTTAAAGCAGCAGAGCCCTTTCTCAACCTGGCAATAAAATCAGGCACTTATATTTTTTTAACATGTACATAAAGGATGTATCTATAGATATGTGTGTGTATTTATATACACACACACCCAGCCACACATAAGTACAGATATATTTACATATGTCTACATACATATATCTATGTAAGGGGGAAGATGGACATATACTTGACTAAAAAAGACACTTGGGGCAGCCAATTAACAATCAACACTTTATTACCCAGTTCAGCACAGGGTGCAATTCTGTCCACCTCACAGGCCAGCCAGTAAATTAAAATGCAACCTTTTCTGTTTTAGCCTGTGTGACAAATGGCACGAGTGCAGCCTAGGGGCCAGCAGCAGCCTGCCTGCCACTGAGGGCCAGCCAGAAACCCACTTCCACCTCAGCAGCTGAAACTGAGCCTAGTATCTTTTTAAAGCCCCCATGCCACAATTTTTAAACAGTCAACAAAGTGAGATTGAGGGGGAAGTGACAGCAGGAGTGGAGGAAACTGCATTTCCAGAGATACCACAGCTCCTGAAGTCAGACAAGAGGTTACCAGCCCCTGCTCTGGGGTGAGGATTCCAGGTGCCTGTGGGGACATGGCTTCTGCCACTCAGTTGGATCCCATCATTTCTTCTTGTGGTATATCTCATTCCAATCTTTCTTCCCCTGCCTCAGTCTTGGGAACTCAGCTCTTGGTTGAGACACAAGCATTAGGTCAGCCACTGTGCATTTGTAGCTGAAGTGCATTCAGCACCTACTGAAACAGCTACAGCCCTTTATATGTATATATGTATAAATATATATACTTTTAGCTAAGTAATAATATATCATGTCTATTGATATGTGTAGATATGCATAAAAGATATAAAAGGTCTTTTCTAAAAAGACCTGTACAAAACCATCTGGCATGTCTAGGTGACCATCTGACACTGCCCCAGCACCTCTGTCAGCCACAGATGGGTGCAGAAACTTGGCACCAAAACTGAGGCCACTGAAAGCCCAGGCACAAACAGTGCAGTGCATGGTCACACTGCAGGGCTGTGCTTGGTGGGCTGTTCCTTGGGAGTGAGGGCACAGGGGTAAGTTACTCCACAACATGTGTTTTGGAGAGGAAAGCATTACAGAACTTGGAGGACAATTCTGCAGCTGTAACAGGAGCCTGTACTGTACGTGCTGCTGATGGTGCCTCGTTACCAGGCTCATGCTATAGAGCCCTCTGTGTTATCTGCAGGAAACCTGGGCTCCCTGGGCTTTTCTGCACACGCTTTGCATTCCTCCTGCTCTCCCCAGTCCTCCTCTCCCAACAAAGGCTCTTTTCTCCAGGAGAATTACGGCGCAAATCGTCGTGTCTGTTCCAAGGGCAGAGTGCGTTGGTCTGTCTTGCTCTGTGAGGAATACTGGCATTCATGGGACTCCAACAGCTGGATCTGAGCATTTCCTTTGACTGAACAGGTTTGCAGTCTCTCTGTGCTGAAGCAATTCTCCACATCACACAAGCCTGCATACCAGAGTAAAATGAAAATTTAAGAGCGCTGGCTAACAAGACCGAGCAGCTCATTGTTTAAACAAGAGGCTGATTGTCTGGGTGCTCGAGTGCCCCATTCCTCCAACATTAAACCCACACGAGGGACAGCAGCCTAATCCACAGCTTGCTGCCAGGTGGTATAGAAATTAATCTTCCACTTACCAGGGCTATTAGTTGCGGTGTTCATAAAGGTTTGCAACCCAATGAGGCGAGTGACTGAAATTTTCTCCTGGTCACAGACGGGCATGGCAACGTGGTGATATGAAATACCAGCCTCCAGGAGCATCCCCCGAGGTGAGGGAAGTGTGGATGATGGGTTCCAGGGAGGGCAGTGGCACCCCAGCACCTTCTGTTCTAGCATGAGCCCCAGGCTGACTGCACAGAAAATGTGCTGCAGGAAGAGGGATGGGCTGGGAAGAGCCAAGGACCTGAGCCAGGTCACCAGAACGTGCCGGGCTGAGCCAGGCTGGTGTTCATGAAGACAGGAAATCATTTTTTTTTTCCCTCACATTTTAACAACACCAAAACTCCCATTTCTGGTCTTACAGGCCTCCTGAGAGTACTGGACACACAACACAGAAACCCTTCTTAGGTCTCCCAAAAGCTTAGGGACCTGCCTCAGATCTGCCTGCCAGGACATTTCACTCATCTTCCAAACAGGGTACGAGAACAGAGGAGGAAGAGAAATCCTGCTCTTTATTAGTCTGCTACTCCCTCAGAATCCAAGGAGGAAAGGGAAAATACTCAGCTGCAAGCAGGTGATCAAAACAGGAGGCACATAAACATAAACATTTGGGAGGGTAAAGCCTCAGGAGTGTTTAGCATGACTGCTTCCAGTTTTCATCTGCTCACATTTCACTGCAGACGTAATTTGCTGCAGAGCACTGCCAAAGCTTTTCACAACACGTTGAACTTGATGCAGATAATAATATTTACAAATACTGAATCTTTCCCCCCACCCTTCCCTAATGTTTTCCCAGCAGCTTGCACTCCCATCTGGCTTTGGCTGTGCTTTCCTGCCCTCTCCAAGACTTTCCTTGCCTCGAGAGCTCGTGGCTGTGCCTCGGGGAGGTGCCAGCCTCTTCTTGCTGTGCAAGTGGAAAAGCAAATGCCCAGCGCCAAGTGCAGGTCAGTCCTGTGCATGACTCTGACTTGGTGCCCAGGGATGTCTCTGGGGCATCCCAGGTCATTCCCTAATCCAGAGAAATGTTTTGCAAAACAACAGATTTCCCCAAGCAGTAATGCCACAGTCCCACTTTGCTCCATACATTCCTCCTGTTTGGGTCCTCACATGGCAACAATTAATAGTCTATGCACCAGCTTCTTCCATGTCTGCTTATCAAATTTTCAGCTAGACCGAATTCTTATTTTCCCAGGGTTTAATTAGGCTGAAGTTCCAATTTTTTTTTTGCAAGATAAAAGAAGAACAGAACAAATCCAAAACGCCATAATGCAGCTTTTTAGTGAATAGCCATTAGCTCTGCCATGAATAGTGGCAGAGCTAATGCACAGCTTGCACTTCAAAGAATTTGGATCCAAATTATTTTTGCTCCTCATCTGGCTTGCTTTTTAAAACATACAGCCAACAATTCCACAGCCTCTGTCAAACTCCTTTCTATAAATAACAATTTACCATTGAAAAGAAATGTAAAGGGTCAGAGCTATGCACAGATTCACTCATCACCCACAAAAGGAGCTTCTGAGTGAGTTCGACATAGGCAGAAAAGTCAGTTTACCAAAACTGTGAAGAACTCAACAAATAAGGTATTTAATCCACTCTGGTCCCATCCCATACTTTTATTTAATCTGGTATTAATCCCACCTGCAAGCACTGCCCCAGGATGAGTCCCTAGGCAATAAAATCCCAGCAAAGAGCAGAAGGAAATCTGCATCCCAGGGCTAACCTTCATCCCTAGCTGTCACTAGATCCAGACTGGCAGCTCCTTCTGGAATCAGAGCTAGCAAACCAGTTACAGTGGTTTAACCCTGACCAACACTGCATGGGATAAAGCATTTTATCCCAAACCAGCAGCAGACAAGGGGAGCAGCCTGTGCATGGCACAGCAAGTGTCTGCCCTGCAACTGACTGACCAAGACTGGCATAGGCAGCAGATTTAGGACCAGCCTTCACCTGGAACAGCCAGAAAAAAGCACCACCCTGGGTCCTTACCCAGTGAATAGGGCAGTCAATTGTCCACGACCTTTTCTTAAAGAATAAGGCAGCATTTAGCAATTCCAACACTAGCTCTTGCTCTGGGAGGATTTGTTTTACTGTGTCTCTGTTGTCTAACTGAAACAAGTGCTTCAATTCCAAACTTAGTATCATCCCCACACAGCAGCCACCAAAGTGCTGCTCTTTCAATTCCTCTTGGCTGGAGATGGGAAATGATGCTCAGCCCTGCTGTCCCATCTCCCTATAATTAATGTGAGCTGTTAATAATGAGCCTTCTCTGTTTCTCAAATCAGACTTAAGCAAAACTTGAACTCTAGACTTAACCTTAGCAAAAGCAATAACAAGCATCAATGATTATTTCTTCATAAAAGAAGGTCTTATATTAAAACAATACCAGTTATAAATGGACACCTCAAATCTTCTCTCTAAGGCTAATTTGAATTCTTAGTAAAGTATATTTGTATTTTATAAACACTGAGAAATTAAACAAGTTGTCTTTCTATGTACCATAAATATAAAAAAATTACAGCCAGGTCCGTTGTAAAAGACAGTCACATCTGCCACTTTATTTGGGTTCAAACACATAACTGAGTTCCAACCAGTGATTTGCTACTCTTTATACCTAAAACCTGCTTTCTAGGAGCACTTTAAAAGACTTATAGACTCCCAGCACAGTGCTGGATGAGCCATGTGCTACTCTGAGCAGATGGAAATGAGGGTGGAAGTGTGTGTGGCTGACAGCACTGACAGTGTTCGTGCTAAAAACCCCAAACCAACCCCCACTAGAATTAGCCAGCCACGGCTTTGTGCAGTCATTGATACTGAATACAAGTGGCCAGAGGAGTATTTGCTTTACACAGGCAGCATTTTTCCCTCTGCGGTTAGAACACAGCCCAATGACTGCTTCAGGCACCACAACCTCAGAGAAACACTCTGAGCCAAATCCTGCCCTTTCAGAAACCCTCCTCTATAACCATGAACCTTTTGTGGCTGTCTGTTCTGCACAAACCCTGTTTGCTGGTACAGCACCTCAGCACCCTGGGATCCCAGCCTGGTGAGCATCTCCACCATCCTCCACTGAGAGCCAGCTTCAGCTTCTTCCTTTCAACCTTACACTGCTCTCACACTGGCACCTCTGGCCCCATCTTCTAAAACACCTCTCAAAAATGGGAATTCCTGTCTGCACACCCTGGGCCCACACGTGGTGAGCTCAGCAGAGCTCTGTGTGACAGAGCCTCCCCTTCCTTTTAAATCAATTGTGAAAATGCAACAGCATCTGCCAAGAAAGCTGTCCTTAAAAAATCTCAAATTGGCACCATTACCTTTGTATTCAAAAGGAACAAGGAACACTAAATGGCCCACAAACCAGCATCTCTCCAAAAACATAAAGTCATGTGCCACTAGTCCACTGAGGGACACTGAGGGACATCAGGCAGGGACCAGGGGTGATGAGCAGGTCCAGTCACCTCCCTGCAGCTCAGCCCAGGTTTGTAACTTGGAGCCCTGCCCTGGGGATGACTGTTCTTGTGCTGCAGTTTCAGGCTGCAAGATTATAAGAGAAAGAAAGAAGCAAAAATGCAGTTTTTTAAAGACTTGGTGTTTCTTCTCCCAGTCGCTCTCCAT
The DNA here is from genome assembly GCA_013400855.1 of Buphagus erythrorhynchus. NCBI lineage: Eukaryota > Metazoa > Chordata > Aves > Passeriformes > Sturnidae > Buphagus > Buphagus erythrorhynchus. The sequence continues at coordinate 40,161 of VZTT01032699.1, read as the reverse complement.
TTCAGAATATTCTTTATGTCCTTCATCAGTCTTGTACTGGGTTACAGATGGAAAATATTAGCTCTGGTTTACAAAACATGGCCCCGTTTCCTGTAACACAGCACAGGTTGGACAAATCTGTCATTTGAGTAGTGTGTCTATTCTGTGGCCAATTCTGTAATCTACGAGCAATGTGATCCTAAACAAGGAATCTCATGTTAGCAGCCAAGATCGGAAAATCCCTGTTTAGTGTGATTGCTGCCAAAACCATCTCACTTGCTAAGGACAAANTGTTTGTTTTCTTTTTCTTTTGTTTTTTTTAATAAATAAATAAAACATAGTTCATTTTTTAAGATGACAGAAATACACACTATATTTTAAAAAGTGAAAAATGGATTTAGAAGAGAGTTTAGGGTATATGAAAAATACCCCACTGTCTACTGAAAAAATTCTGTTTTTGAATATAATTTAAACACAACTTGAACAAGTGCTATTTTACAAATAGAAGAGTTGTAATTCAGAGCAAACAGCAACAAGACCGTAGTGTACAAACAAGAGGAGAAGAGCAAGAAATCAAAGAAAAGAAGTGTTTTATGACAGATATAGGACATAGATCAAGGATGATCTAGATACAGCTTTAAATGAGAACTTGACCTCATTTCACAAGATGGATCAAGGCAATATAAATAATGGCAGTGGGGATATGAGATTATCAAAACTAAGATGGAAGTAAAGCTCAAGAAATTTAATATATCCAGGTTGGCAAACACAGAAATGAAAGGCAGAGGAAGTTACATTAATTATTAATGTTAAACTTTCCAGTTCACAGAGACTTCTAGCTGATGAAAAAGAAAAAGCCACTACACAAGTGTCAATAGCATCCTTAAGTCAGTATGCTTCAACTCAGTATTTAGGAAAGGGGAATTTCTGGAATACATGCAGGCAAGAGCCACAAAAACTCCATCTTGCTGCAGAACTGGCCTCATTTGCTTTCACATGCACTTTTTTCAGTGTTAGAATTCTTCCTTCTTTGCCCTTCTAAATGCTCCTTCTGTAGTTTCATACATGAAGGGATTCTTTCTCTTTTAAGAAAGTTGGTATGGGGGGTTGTGGGGTTTTCATTTTGTTTGAGTTTTTTTAAAGCTAAATATTACAAATGTTCATTTTTCTTGCCTTTTCACTCCTTATAAACATTCAAATTCATACAAATTATAGCATCTCATGCTTTGCCAACCCACTCAGGGGGTTGATGGCTTATCCTGGGACATGGGTGGAGGAACAGGAGGAGGTTGCAGTGTCAGAGCAATCAATGCCTGGAACAGTTTCTCATGGAGAGATGTCTGAACAAGACTCCAGGCTGTAAGGGTGAGCCTGGTGAGAGAGGGGCTGGCCCACAGCTCCCATACAGAGAGCTCTAAAGGACAGGAACCAGGATTCCCCACGTGTTTCTGTCGTGGCAATCCAGGTGCTGTTGTCAGTGTCTGCAAGCTCAGGGGTCACCTTGGTCCTTCCCAATCTGATAATGCAACACAGAAAAAGTTCCAGTTTTAGTTCCCCAAGCTGCCCCAGCTCATGACTTTTTTATCTCTTATCCAGCACACTCAATGACAGTAAAGAAATCCCTCTAAGCAAGAATTCACTGTCAGTGTTGGGCTCAGCTCTGATTGCCCAGCACCTCTCTGTGCCATGGCCCCAATTCTGTGAGCACAGGCTGGTCCAGACCAGCTCCCACTGGGAAACTCCAGTCCTGAAAGTCTTGGGGAAATCTGTCTGGCCTCTTCTCTCATCCCAAGCATCATCTCTAGCAGGAGCTAATAATACCCCTCTGCTTCTGTAATATAGCATTTCCTCCTCTTTAACTTCTACTGGTTGCATTACCAGCTGCTCCTTTGCCTCTGCCACGTGAGTGTCAAAAGAAGCCATAAATCACCTTATGGCATTCACTGAATGGTGAAATTGGTGCTTTCTCCCCTTCTGAGGGACTGGGATTTCAAATACAGCTTCTAAATATACTTTAAGATTTAAATCTTTTAGTTAGCATTTAGAAGATTTTTTAAGAGACAAGGCAAACCCAGCTTTTCTTGGAGAAAGCAAGTACTGACATTTCCTCAAGAGAGTCACAGCCACTGGTTGGCAAAGAGGGACAAAGCCACAGTTCCAGGGACGTGCTGGCCACCACAGTCTCAGCCATGACAACCAAAACCCTTTCCTGGTGCTCTTGTGCTCATGCAAACGTGCTTGCTGGAGAGCTGGAGCTTCCAGCAACTTCTTCCTTCAATTGCTATTTCTAATAAAACACAAAATATCAATATTGGTGTTCATGGCTTCCTAATAAAAATGCAGCAACTGCACATTAAAAATGAACAAAATGTATGATTATGAATGTATGATATATGATTTATATCAAACTGACAAAAAGTTTCTCTCTTAATATTTACATTAAAATGCTTTGTCGAGATAGTTTCCTGAAATATTTTTTTCAGCGACAGTGATTAGGTTTCAAGCATTAGATGGAAATAATGAACGATTGACCAAGGGGAAACAAAATAAGCTAAATATTTTTTTTAATTCAGCAGCTAATTTAGAACAACTGAAATTTAAGCTGCTTGCATTCATCTAGGAAATACTAACAGGAGTAACTATTTGCTCTCTGCTAGCACCCCTTCTTTGGTTTCACATGGATAATAATCCAGGCTGCTTTTGCCTTAGGAGCCAGGAGTTATGTTTCCCACTGACCTTCTACAGAGCCTTCCAAAAATAGGCAACTGGGAGAGGGATGGCACCATGGAGTGCTGGTGGCTCTTCCTGCTTTGCACCAGGGATGCAGAGGATTTCAGCTTCCATTTTTTAAAAATTCTTTTCCACCATTTCTCTACAAAGATGACCACAAAAACACTAACAGAAGTTAAATGCATTTTTGCCCTCTTTCTGTTAAATGAATTCTGTTAAATTTCTCTTCTAAAGAAATAATTTGAATATACTGCCACAAACACTCACGAATGACATCTTGGAGCTGTCAGCTATAAGAGCCTTCTTTTTAGGTATTTGCTTTCTCAGGGTACATGGAAAATTTTTTCCATGTGATGACCTAAAGTCTGATGACATTCACAGAATGCACAAAGTACAAAAATGAAGTGATTGATGCACTGCAATCTTCCTGCCCTTTGAAGAAATACAGAGTGAACATCTACACAGCAAGGCCAGGACACAGTGGACTAATATTCAATATAAAAACTTGTGTGGTATCCCCCCTTTTAGAGTTCCTTTCAGGTAGAAGATAAGTAGAAATACAGACAATTGTTCACTTTTAAGGTGAGTTTTAACCCCTACTATTTGTTTTCAGCTCTTGACCAAAAGACCAAATGGCAGCACACTTTTGTTTTTAGCAGAACAAAAAACTCAAACAACTCCTTGTTAAAATTCTTGGAAAGCAAAAGCCTTTCACAAGGAATACTGCAATAAATTCATCTTTGCAAGTGACACTAGCTCACAAAGTTATCCATATCTACTTTTGGGAATGAAAAAATGTGTCAAGATCTTTGACAGCACATTTTCCATTTATCACACATTATTCTGTTTTATCACATTTTTTACAAGTCCCACAATATGCTTTTTGGTAGACTTCTTTCAGGAGAAAACATTAATTGCTTTAATTGTTTGGAATTTCATACCCTGTGCAGGTGTGAAAGGCACCAGTGGCTGTTCCTCCAAGTGGTGTACATTTCAGTGGTAAAACACCACCAATTATCCAGGCATAAACTGCACTTTTCCCATATTCTTAAAAAAACTCAGACAAACCCCAAACATGCACATCCCCCCACCCAGGCCTGCAGGGATTTTATGTAGCATTGCTAGTTTTATATGGTGATTTTCATATTCTTATTCCCACAAAGGAAATCTTCACAAGCAATTTTATTCAGATAGCTGCTGTGTTAAGACATTTTCAGATTATAGACTCATTCACCCCAAATATAATGGATTTAAATAACATAACCATTAAGAGCATGAAAATAAGATTCAAGGCACTAAGAACTATTTAGAAGTCATAGTTCAGCCACAGCACAGCAGTCTGTGGGAAATCCTGGTTTTTACATCATTTAAATGTTCTTATATCTTATCCTGCCTGAACAGTGCTGGAATCATCCCCAGTGCAGGCTGGCTTGGCACAGCAGATCAGCTACCTAAAGGAAACCTTGCCTGGAGATAGGGAGGCACATTCCCATCCCAAATGGGGGGGAAGTTTTTACCCTGTGGCACATTTCAGAATTCCTAGAGCTGAATTTACATTATTACAGTGATGGATTTCCCTGCAGAGGCACACACCAATCTACAGCTGATGAAGTAATAATTCAGTTCTCTGGGTATAGAAAAATAATGTCCTGAACACTGTTCTAAATGCCACCCAAGGATTCAGGGGTAATTTGGTGTGTGAGCTTTACCAAGAGCCCCACAAGTGCCACAAAGTGAACAAGAACAGGAGATGTCTCTGCACTGACAAGCCACAAACAGAAAACAGAAGAGCTGACAGGAGAGAATTCCCTGGGGCACACTTGAGCATTATCTCTGTTCACCCTTTGCAAATGCAGATATCCCCTAGTTAATATCATGGTGGCAGTAGGTGACAGCAAGTATTTATTGTTGCTACACCAGGCTTTTCTGTGCTCATAAGCAAAAATCAGATGAGCACGATGTGTAGCACTTTTTATCCCCCCTACCCTTCCACCCCAACCTGTGAGCACAGAATACTGTAAAGATCTAGAGGCTCAAGCTCATTTTATACAAAATGTGCTATATAACATAGCCTGTCTCCATCCTGTTCACCTACTCCAAAGGAAATGTTTGAAACTTTTTATTTTATAGAGGAATTGAAATGAAAGAATTTTCAATTTTCTTCCTCAAATACTCAAATATTTTGGGCAACTGAAGCCACAGTTTGGGTGTGAAATCAACTGTTCGTTGATTTTCCTTGTTATCCAGATGTGGAAAGTATTGGTACCAAGAAGTTGCATATAAACATCAGGGCCCATAAAGATATTTTAAGGTGATGAATAAGCATCACCTCGAAATTAAAACTAATAACAGAATTAATACAATTAACTGCATAAAATAAACCTGAGCATACAATATCAAGGCATGCAAGAATGCAGCTTTGGGAGACTCTAAATCTGAGCAGATGAGACTCCCAGGGGATTTCTGCATGAGGAGTCACTGACAGCATGTGAGGGGTAACTTCATGTGTGCCCACAAGACAGTGAAGTATTTGGCCTTGATGTCATGAAAACAAGAGCTTGATCCACAAGGAGTCCAGCTGGCAGCATCTCATAAATGATGCAGTCTATATGTGTGCTCAATGTCAAGAAATTACGAATCTTGTTGTATTTTCATATTTGCAATCATCTCTAACTGTCTAAAAACCAAGCACCCAGACCAGCCCATTTCCTAGCAGAGGGACCTTCTGTCACACTCTGCACTGCTCCTGGGACAGTGTTTGATGACAGGACAATCCTGACTTTGAAAAGAGCAAGAAACAATTTTCTGTCAATTCACTCGTGCTATTGGTACCACCTAACAGGACTCTGACCTGAAAAAAGTTGCATATTTTTTATTAAATATGCAGAATGAACAGGAGCCCAGCTCCTGTCCACCCACTTGGAATGATTCCACCAACATAAGACACTTTTCAATTTTCCAGGGTTGGTGCAATCACCTGAGTTTCCATCACCATATTATGTTTTCACAGAGTTTCACCAACTTATGTCTCCCCATTACAGTACTATAAAACAGTTACCAACACTGACATTATTAAAAAAAAAAGGCCAGTCTTTTGCATAAATAGACGCAGTACTTAAGAAAACTCTGCAGTGACAGAGTGGGTCCAGAGCAGTTTTTCTCCCAGTTTTTCTCCCAGGTTTCCTCAAGCCCTCCACCCAAGCACACTGTGGGCCAAACCCTGCCCTGCACCCCCAGCCATGGATGCAGAGTTTGGTGCTGGGGCCAGGGGACCTGGCAGGCTGCAAACCATCACGAGCTGTCAGCAACGTCCACAAATCTCACTCACATCTGGGGCTTATCAAGCCAGCAGCATTTTTCCTACATTAATCTCCACTAGGCCTGCCCCAGCTTTCATTTCAAAAGACTTGGCATGGTATCTTCAAAAAGAAAAAAAAGAAAAAGAAAAAAAGAAAGAAAGAACAAAAAAATTTTTAAAAATTGCTCGATTTCTTGAGATGCAGCTGGTTAGGGGCAGTGCCTTTGAAATGTGAGCACGCTGCAGAGATGTGGCCATGCTCACTGCAGGCAGCCTGCAGCACAGGGGACAGCACTAATGACTGCAAAAGGCTTTTAGAAGCTGCCTTTGGCTGATCCCTCCCCTTCTTTTGGGGGACTTTGGGGAGTGCTTTAACCTGCTGTGCTGGGGGGTTCATCTGGGTGCTGAATACATCAGTGCACTTGTGTTGAACGCTGCACCAGCCATTGGGTTCTCCCAGCAGCTCCCAAAATCCTGCTGCAGGGCTGCAGCTCCCAAAATCCTGCTGCAGGGCTGCAGCCCCCCAAAATCCTGCTGGCCGTGCTGCTGCTCTCCAGGGCTGCCTGTGCTGAGGTGGCCAGCTGAAGGCAACAGCCTGCCCTGCTGGGCTGATGGAAGCCCAGGAACTGCTCCACCACACTGCACATGTCCACCTTGGACCCCTCACCACACTGCTCATCATCCTTCCCGCAGCCTGAAGGCTGTTATATATTATAAATATTATATTTTAATACCTATTATAAAACCTTCTCATAAAAATCTTAGGGCATAAGCAGTAATTAACGCTCATTTTCTTCGCACAGCACAACAAAAGCCCAGTGTCTCAGTTTACTTGAGCACACCTTTCAATACTCCTACAGAATGCAGGTGGGGCAGGTAAATTGTCACCCCTATGGGTCTAAAAGCACAAGAGTAGAGCTGGCTGTGCTCCACACAGATGAAAAAAAATAAAAGGACTAATGGTGTTTATAGTTACAGCCCATTTTCAGCTCCAGCTGTCTCAAAGCAGAGTGACATAAAACACGTAAGTTCATTGTATTTCACAAGAGGCTATCCATATCCTTTCATATCACATTAAAAATGTCAAAATATCTTTCTGTCCAGAGCGTGCATGCCAGGAAAAGGTCAGAGCAGCACTTTCAGTGTTAAGCACATGGTGCTCATCACTAGACCAACTCTTCTCTGCCATGAACATCTCAAACTGAGTTATCAACTCAGATATCCTTCCCTCTACAGCAGAGTGATGCATTTAAAATCAGAAAACTTAACACTTCTCAGGTCAAGAGAATGTTAAAAATTCAATTTCTATTTTCTCCAGAAATTCAACAAAGCGAGTTCATTGTTAATATTTTCAAGAAAAGAACTGGTAGCTCACTAATCTCTTCATAGTGGTCTATATATGTTCTAGGAAAGATTTATTGCAATGAGAGTTTGAAATTACTCACTTGAAGCAGCTTGGGAGCAGCTTTCAGTATTACTGAATGTCCAATGGCTCTATTAAATGAATGGGGTACCAAGATGCTTGAGCCTTCAAGTAGGCAGGAAAAATTGTGACTAAAAATGAAGTAACTTAAAATATCTTTTCAAGTGAAACTTCACAGCCAATTCATCCTAGTCCTGAAGAAGCTGAGAATTTATAGCTCACTTACTATCTTGAGGCAAGGCTGTAGTTCGGAGATGTTGGAGTCCCATCAACTTTGACACAGGAATTTGTTACATTAAGAGACAAGGAATTTAATAAAAACAGGGTTTCATTAAGGGGACTGCCAGAAACACCCTTTCAGCATTTCAGGGAAACTCTGACCTTGCCTTACTGATCATTACCAGTCACAAAATATAACTCCACACCAATTACCTGATGAGCAATCTGAAAAAAATTCTTTCCTCCAGTCACATTTCTTTAAAAATTAAATGTGATGAAGACTCAGAAAGATGTGTAATCTCATCCCTCTACCTCTACACTGAGTTTAGAATGTCCCATCACTTCTGGGTGACTTTTACAAAGCAGAAGAAACCTGGGGGCACAGGGATGAGTGTCTCAGGGATCACAGAATCACAGAACCATTTAGGTCGGAAAAGACCCCTGAGATCATCAAGTTCAACCTTTAACTCATCACCACCTTGTCAGCTAGACCATGGCACTAAATGCCACATCCAGTGGCACTGAACACTTCCAGGGATGGTGACTCCATCCCAGTGCCAGACAACCCAAGAAGAAATTCCTCCTGATTGTCAGGATCATGCACTCTTCTCCAAGTTCCATACTGCAAACCCAGGTTTTCAAATCTGATGATGACTCTTCTATTTCATTTTCCGTCACGAGAAAGAAGGATATTTCTAAATTAAAGATGTTTTTCCCCTCAGCTAAGTTGGTAATTCCCCAGCAGTATCTTATCCTTACGAGACAAAATTGAAATAATGACACCAAAATCAGCACAGTTACATTAATACAAACACTAAGGTCAACCTTTTCACTCCACTTTTAACACTTTCCTTTCTCTGGTCTACTGTAAATCTCTGTGGAGCTATGGAGACCCATCTCCCCATGTCCAGATTACAGCCTGTAATAGAAATGTAATACCAGATTTATCTATTGACAAAACACCCCTGAGGCCACCTTTACAATCCCAGGGGAAAACCCTTGAACCATCAATCATTTCTCTGGCTTCATCTTTAAAGGAAGTTGGGAACATCAAAGAACAGTTTCCCATTTAATGTGAAGCAAAATGCAAATCCATAGGAAGACAGTGGACTGCTCTTATCTGAGAGGTATTTTTCTTTTCCTTTAAATGTTTGCTCCATGCTACCTCACCTTGACCTATTTCTTTATCTCAAGCACTGTTACTCCTAATGTTTTGGTCAACTAGAGATGAGACTGCCACTTTTTCTGATGCCCACCCATAGTGATCTATCAGCTGTTTGCCATGAACTGGAGCCATTTCTGTTTCTTATTTTAAATAGTCTTATCCATGCAAAAAGGGAACATGGCTTGTCTTGTTCTTGTTGCAATCAGATTTATAGAAACACAGAATCTGCTGAGTTGGAATCAGAATCCAGAATCCCACCAGAATCATCGAGTCCAACTCTCAGCCCTGCTCAGGACACCCTGAGAATCCCACCATGTGTCCCAGAACATTCTCCAAATGCTTCTGGAGCTCTGTCAGGCTGGTGCTGGGACCACTTCCATGTCCTCATGGGCCTGTCCCAGTGCCCAGCCACCCTCAGGGTGAGGAACCTTGTCCTGATATCCAACCTGAACATTCCCTGAGCACTCCATGCCATTTCCTCAAGGTCCTTTGTATACACATGTTGCATACATAAAGTACATATTTGGATGATGCATTAGTTAGATTTTCATCAAGCTCTCATGAAAGCTGAGCTGATTTCAAGCTGAAATAGTATTGAGTGCTCAGGGTTTAAAATCCTCCTCACTCACCAGCAGCTTCTGTCTCCCAGTGCTCACCCCTGAGCCCTGGTGTGGCTTGTCAGCTTTCCTTGGCTCTGGCTTTGCCTGCCACCAGCTAACCACAGAAAATCAGAACACCTTTCATTTACATCTCATCTGTTCTCAACCTTGGGTTTAAGTTATGTTTTCAGGAGCTCTGCTTCTTGCTCATAGCAGTTTCTGCATATCAGTCAGGAGGGCTGTTAAGCTGTTAGGCTGATACTTCCCTCAGGTTTCAATAGAACTGATTGCAGTTTTGGGTGTAACACAAGTGTTTGCTTCCACAGCAGTATTTTAGAGCACTCCTCACTGTGTCAAGCACTGCTCTTCAGCCCTGCTGCCCTCTCACTACTCGAGTGCTTTACTGACACCACTGCTGCAAGCCTGATGTCACCAAACCCCTCCTGTACAAACCCAGGAGTTACACATTTCCTTTAAGGCCCTTTACTGCCTCTTCTCTCTGCTCTTGCTATCAGCCATGGCCTGGTCTGGAAGGGCCCTCAAAGATCACGTAGCTCCAAGCCCTGAGATGGGGAGAGACTCTTCCCTGTCCCAGGCTGCCAGAGCCCCAGCAGCCTGGCCTGGGACACTGCCAGGGGTGGGCATGCACAGCTCCTGGGGCAGCCTGTGCCAGTGCCCCACCTCCCTCACAGTAAGGAATTTCTTTGTCATATCTGATCTGAACCTGCTCTCCTTCAGTTGAAGTCGTTACCCCTTGTCCGGTCACTACAGTCTCAAGTCTCTAATTTTTCTGCCCTTTTTTCTTTTTTGTGTCTCCTATGTGTTGCATCCTTTTTTTCACTAAAGCTTTTAATCAATAAAAACCAGTGAAACTTTCACTGTCAGCTGCTTCCCCACCCCAAACAGTTCTCCTTCCCCACATCCTATTGCAGGAGACAGAGTGTACCCAACACCACCTAGAACATGGGTTAACTTCAAAGCAGGCTCCTACTGACACACTAATTCCCTGTCACCTCAGAGATTTCATGTGCCAATTTCTTCAATAAGTAGGCTCTGCCAGCAGAGAGGTGAAATTATTGTTTTAATATTAGCCTTCCTTTTATCTTTGAAAAGGAGCATTTGTTTTGGCACTATCAAGACAAACCTTAATAAAGTGACTGGCAAACAGTGTGTTTAGCAATGAAAATGATACCCGGACAGGGATTATAATGCAAGCAATAAAAGGGAATAGAGAGATTTAGGAAAGGATGTGATTTATAATGACTTTAAGGAGGATAAGCTTCTACATCTGTGATTGCTTGATTCTATAATATTTTAATTGATTATCAGAGCTAACAGGTTTATTTTTTCATGTGAATAAAAGCTGTTTTACTTCAGCTTTCGTTTGCATTTATTTTACAGCCTATATTAACATGGATGTTTTATCACAAATTTTGGCTCCATCAAGTTGTGCTCATTCCACAGGCTTAGAAATCTAAATTAGCTTGGGCTGGGGGAAGGAGCTAGGAAAGCTTGTGGTTACACCTGCTACTCTGCATAGTGGTGGAGGGGGTTTTTGGGATTTCAGATAAGAACAGTATCACTGTGCACTCACCATCCTTTCCTTTCCTCTGTGCTGGCAGCAGTCACCACTCACCCCTCCAGGCTGGTTTTCAGCCACGCTGACAAATCCAGCACAACCCAAACATGGGGCAGCCGCACCTGAACCCATCCAGTGTACAATTTTTGCACCCCACTGAAGGCAATCAGAGGTGACTCCCCCTCTATGCCTCTTCTGAAACAAGTTAGGGCTGATTGTTATTTATTTCTCTATAAACTGATCATTCTCTCACCAACTCGAAATTCAGGGAAGCCTTTAGGGGCTGGTAAACATGGAAGTTTCTTTAAACAGGACAATTTTTGCCCAGTGCTGCTCATATTGGGTTGGTCTTATACCGTAGTTTTAACTCACATTTACAAAAAAGGTGGGATTTGATAAGATTTTAATAAAAATTCTATTGTTTATAGAATATATTATTGATAGTTATTTGCTAACAGGGTGCAGGAGTGAGGAAGGAGCACACCCTGAGTTGTACCTGCTTGAGAATATCAGGCACCTGTTTCTGAGGCTTTCAAGTAAATTTTTAGGTTTTGTACAGTGCCCCAGGCTCATCCAGCTTTTGGGGATGGAGGCAACATCAGAACAGTTATGGCTGGGCTCTATGATCTTTAAGGCCTTTTCCAATCTAAATGATTCCATGATTCCACAAAGTTTTGGGGCTCCTGAAGGCACCAGTCAGGACAAGATAAAACAAATCCTGGGACTGCCCCTGGGGAGGAGGCAGAAACAGGTGAAAGCTCAAAAGCAAAAATAGTAGAAGAAAGAATTTTCTGTCACTCAAACAAAAAAAAAACAAAAACAAACCAAACCAAAACAAAAAAAAACAACTCTATTAGAAAGATTTTAAATCTAAACAGCAATGACATTTTCAAGAACTGACATTTGAAAGCTCTTACCTCTTTTTACAAAAAATTCAAATCTTCATAGCACTGCATTTCCTTGAAAATCAGGTTATACTACATTAATCCCATTCATTTCCTAGCTGTATCTTCCAACTAAGATTTTAATAAATCTTTTATTCTCTTATGAAGTTTCAATAAAATTTCAGTGTAGTTTCTCCACAGAAAGCCCTAGAAGCCAAAAACTTTAAGTAAAATTTACCTCACTTGATTCAAGTGGCTGTGTAAGAGCAGATTCATTTTGGGAAAAAAAAAATAGCATAAAAATCAAGGTCTACCTGCAGATGGTAAACTTACCATGTAGATGGTAAACTTTCTCTGAGCAGTGAGCAGGGCAGATATCCTAAATGAATAAGTAAAATATAGGTTCAGGTTAGGAGGGTTCAAATTTCCACTGTGAAAGCAGGAAAGCCTGAATATCTAAGTCTAAAAATTATTTCAGTGACATTTGTACATGTAGACCAGCCTTTATAGCTGTCAATGTTTAACAGAATAATTAAATACACCCTTAAAATTCAAGATTTTAAAATGCTTAGTTTTCTCTCCCTACAAATCTTCCAACAATTATTGTTCCATTTCAAAGGAAAGCAAGTAAAGCTTTACTTTTGAAGCATGCATTTGATATGCATATATGCCAAACACTTGCTTTTATTAGAATGGTTGGGGAAGAAAAAAAGAAAAAACCAAAAAAAATGATCATCCTTTAACTGGCCACTGCAGTGGATATTTTTAAGGGAGCAAACATCAAATGAAAAGGAATCAAAAACGAAGGCCATCTGATATTGTGCTGTGCAGCTCCGAGTGGAACGTGGCCCCGTGAGGATCATTTGGGGTTTTGCAGGTTTGGTGTGTACTGGACACATGCACATCACCTGGCTCCTGGCCCAAGGCAGAGCTGTGTTTCTGGCGCCCTGCAGGGCCAGTTTTACCTTTCAACACTGGATGGAGCAGTTTCCCTGGATTTCCCTTCTGCCTGCCCTACCTTCCTGCCCCCTCAACCCATCACACTCCTGCCAGCTCGGTGCTGTGATAAAAACCAGCACAAACCGAGAGACTTGTAGAAAAGCATCCTACCAAATGTAACCTTGTACACAAACAAAGAAAGTCAGGAGCTTAACATTCAATTCCTTACATTCATATTGCTAATTTAAAAAAAAAATGCTGCAATCCTCTGCTGTTTAAGTGAAGCCATTACAATGTATTCTGACACAAGGAGAATTAAAAAGTGTTTGGAGGATTCCCTCGGGCACACAGTGCAGATCTTGGGGTGTCCTCTGCAGAGCCAGGGCTTGGACTCAGTCCTGATGGTCCCTTCCAACCCAGCCTGTGCTGGGATTAAGCAGGGCTTTGGAGAACAGGCCTCAGGGCTTTGTTCTGGAACATCTTCCAGAAAAGAAATTGGCTGGCTGGCAGACAGTATCAGGTATGGCCAACATCCCCCAAAGGAGACTGAGGTTTGCTCTTGTCTCAGGCTAAGACCAAACCTCAGCATGGGCTTCCCTGCTTGTGTCACCACTGTTAAAAATCTGCTTCTCTTTCACAGAAAACCTCATAGAAAAATAAAGAAGAAAAACCCCCAAACTACACAGACAGCCAAAGGAATGGACCAAACTGATTTGGCAAAAAGGACACCTCATGCTTACGTTACGAAATAAGCTCTCCACTTCATTAAAGATACAAGCTAACAGAAATAAGGATACAGGACATTGTTCTGAAGGCTTTAAAAATCCTCTGTAATCAATACACTGGCAAAATACAACTTCAGCAGCAGCAGTTCAGTATCTGGCTTACTTACTAATCCTTTAATCTTGTCTGCTACAGCCAAGCTGAGAGTGCCAACAAATGCCATGCCATAAAAGGTGGGTATTCTCACATACTTTCCTATGCTTTGCATGATTAGAGCTTAATTCTATTAATCACTAACTTCCTGAATGAAAATGGGGTTTGGGCAAATTGTCAAGATTTCCTGATGACACTTGGGAACTGTAGTCTTTGGCTGAGAAGTGTCCTTTTAAGCATAACATGAGTCAAAGTTGCTTCCTCCCTTTTCTGTTTGCAAATTTCAGCAGCTTCCCTTTGTGAAAAGTGATTCTTACTGTGTATTTTTAATGTAAGATTTTGTACAGCCCTAATGGTCAAAGGTGATGGAGCTGATGCCATGGGTGCAACCAGGCAGTCCAACAAATGGGGAAGCACACCTACAAGACTGCAGACTGCTCAGTGAGATCTGTTTTAAAGAAAGCTGCTGCAAGATTCTCACAGTCTTGTGTCTCATAGTCTGCCAGGCATTGATTACTATTTTGATTAATAGAAAGACATCCTAAGAACAGACTACTGTCAAATCACATCTCAGTGGTCAAGCCAAAACTTCTTATATTTCCACTGGAGTAGACACTCAAAAGGTAAAGAAAGTCAGGGACAAAAAAAAAAAAACCCAGAAAACCAGCAACAACAAATCCTGAACAAACAGACACCGTTAAAACCCACCAAACCAAACCAAACCAAACCAAACCAAACCAAACCCCAAAACCTCTGCTGTGATCCCATTCAATACAATTGTAAAGGTCAAACAAGAATGTACAAGGAGGGGAAACCTCCTTGTGCCAGTGTTTTAGGCTGGCCCTGGCCCTGGGTGGCACAGGTCAGCTCTGCTGGAGCTGCCTGTGTGTCCAGCTGATGGGAGCCCCAGCTCTGCCCAAGGGCATGGCCCAGCAGGGCACAGCTGCCAGCCTCACATTCCTGCATCCTGGGCTGCTCCCTGCTTCTCCCCAAACCCTGCAGTAACCTGGAGAACACATACCACTTCTACCCTGCCTGCTGCTCCTGCAGCCCTGGCACTGCAGGCTGGCAAGGACACCTGAGCACCAGGAACTGCTCAGGGGGACTGAAGGGTCTCCTTCCTCATGGTGGGACTGAGACAACAGGAACATCTGATCCCCATCACTCCAGGGCTTGACTGGGCACAACGTGATCCACCCTACTCCTGTGCAGCTGGAAAACACCCTATAAACGTGCTTAGCCCATGTGCTTTGTCATTTAGCATTTTAAAAAAAGAAGAAAAAACCCCAAATAAACCCCACCCTGTGGGGGAAACAGATCAGTGAAGATTAAAGCAAGCAAAAGTGAATCTCTTCCCCCAGGGCTCTCCAAACCCACCAGGACAACACAACCTTTGAAACGACTTGGCTTGAAGGGTTGTAGTGAAACTAAAGCCCAAGGCCACACTCTGGGAGTGCACCCTGTCCCAGCCTGCAGCAGCAGGGCACAGGCTTCCCTCACACTCTGCATCCTAAAATTCCAAAATTCTGTCATAACCCAAACTGAAGTGCTCCCAGCTTCACATCCTGACTTCTCATGGTACTCTCCCTGTGCTGTTAATAGATTTCTCCTTTCCAAGCAGAAACAGCTTTCAAGCTCATTAAGCTCATTACTGAGCAGACCTTATCTGGAAGGAGCTGCTGTCCCTCAGGAAAACATGAAACCACAATGAAAGTTATATCTGGAAACTTCCCATGTGATGAGCTTAAACTTTGTTATGGTAAATATGCTGCTTCTGTTCAGCAACAACCTTGGCAGAGTTACAGTTTTTTTTCCCAGAAATCAAGTCCTGTATTGCTATGTGACAAAAGTAAATAATGACTCATTAAATGATCCTAAGAAGAAAAACTGAAGGCTTGCTCCTCTCAGAGGTATTTGCACTGGGAAATTTGATAATGTCACCAACCACAGCAGCAAACATTACTTGAAGGTTTTCTCCCTTTGCTGAGCCAGGCAGGAGCATGCTGAAACCACTGCTCTCTGTGGCTGTGCAGTCACCTTCACAGCAAGGCTTTGTTTTTCCATCCTCCAAGACTGACACAGAAAAAGCTGTTTGTCAAAAGGGCAGTGTGAAGGACCAGGAGCAGTGCCACCGCTGGTGCTCTTGGTGCCAGGCATGCTGTGTTTCAGAGACCAGCTCTGCCACTGGAATGCTGGTTTCAATTCTACTTGAGCTTAGCCAAATACTCCAAACCCAGCTCCTCCAAGACCCATGCACAGCACTTGTGCTAAACTAAAAACTCATGCAAGACTCCCAGAGACAAGAGGCAGGTTCATTTAACACAAGCAGGAAACCACAATAGTGTGATATGGAAAATCAGTGTGAAACTCCTGATACTCCACCATGCAGCAGGGATTTGAAGCCAGCTCCAAAGGCATATTTAGATTTAAATAAGTTATTCTTCACCTCCATTTCACAGCAGCTAAGGCATCAGCACTGGCACAGGCAATTTGTTTATGCCTCTTAATTACCTTCCACAGAGCATTGTCTTGGCTGGGGTTTTGATGGGGGAGAGGAAAGAATGAATTGTCTTTCATTTGCCAACACCACCTTGGCATTGTAAGGTCTCTGCAATAATACTCCTTAGGAGCCTCTTAAGCACCTACAGAAATGGTGCCTTGAACTTTGATAGAGACTAGAGAAGCAAAAGTCATATCTATTAGATTGAAAACTAGGTAAGCTCCATTTAAGAACAAATAAAACCCTTTTATGCATTTGTACAGCAAAAAAAAATTAGCAAATTAGCAAATTCATACCTGGAACTTTAGTTTATTAGATGTAGCTGTCTACAGAAATGAGGATATTCATTCATATTTGCATAATGGTGTAAGCAGTCTTTACACCAGCTGACTAATTTTCTTAATGAGTGTACTAAAATACCTGATTAACTCCATTTCTTTTTCACTGTAAAGTCATAAAAATATAACTGAAGCCTTTTTTCCAGAGCTGGTATTGAGCTGATGTTACTAATGATAATTTGCTGCACTTTTCTGTTGCATGCAGAATGCTTGATCAATGTAACTCGATAGTTGTGGAGGAAAGGGCAGGCCTTCACTGGGGTAAGTTGTCAGAAATCCACTGGAAAATGAAAAACTGCAGCAAGACACCAGCTGAGAATTTCCCTTTAGATGCAGCTGCAGCTATAAGATACAAAAATAATTTTACTAGATTTTATCTTTGCATTATAACATTCCCCATCAGGAAAATAATAATATCAAAAAAAACCAACCAAACAAAAACTAACAAAAAAAGTGAACCAGGTAAATTTTGGTACGTTGTTGACAAGCAGTGACATTGCCATGGCTCAGCAGATATTTGGCAAATATGTTCAGGTACAATTCAGAATAAGAGGGAAAGCTACTCCCATCTCTTGGTCTCAATGGGAATTTATTCCCATTTAGAACCTGAATTGTGAACTAGTGAAAGAACAGGCCTGAAAATTATACAGCCACTTCAGAAGTGAGAACATCACTTCCTGGGGTGCTTGTTCTTCTGAAAAGCTTAAATGATGTCTGACACATCAGAAGACATGTTCACAAAGGCAGTGGCAGAGGATAAAAGCACTTTTGTAACTCCAGGTTGCTAAAACACTTGTATACTAAAATGAAGATGTGAAAAAAGTTGTGAAAACACACAGGTAACACTGCCTGTCCTGCTCAAATCCGAAATATCTCAGTTTAAAACTTGTATTCCTCTCGGAGATAATTCAGAAAGGCAAAAATACAAGCAATAACCAATGGGAAAGGACTTTTTTCTAAATATTACTATCCTGAGTTGAGGTCTCTTGCTATCCCACTCATGAAAATAGCAACATGTATCATTACTGATTATAAATGAGGCATAAATTAAAGTCAGGCAGCGAAACACCACACTGGGTTTTCAAAACCTTTTTGTCTTTTTTGCCAGTTCCTCCCATTTCTCTCTTGTAAGTGCTCAAAGCCTGAACCTGAAAGTGGCTACACATTAGTGTCTAGCTTCTATTTTTTTTTTTTTTTTTTTTTTTGCTTTTACTTAGAGTTAGGATTGAAACTTGGAGATGGATTTTCTCGTTCAGACTTGGTTGTTTATTAAATCTTTTTTATAGTACAAGGAGTTTTGCAACACTTTTAGCTAACAAGCTAAAAGCGAGAAATTGGAGGTAGATATAGCTAATTACAAGGTCTTTTAGAGGCTAACTATTCAACCAAAAGCTAACCTCTATATTATTTATACTTTTGACCCAATAACCAAACACCTGTGACCTGCACTGCAGTACTTTCTATCCAACCAAAAACTACTGCCTGAAATCAGGAAGAAGGAACAGAAGGAAGAGACAATGCTGAAGAACCTCCACCTTGTCCCACACTTATTACTATATTCTAAAACCCCAAATTCAAAACCCTTCACCATGTGAAATTACACACTTCTATTCGAATTACACACCAGTGATTCCAACTCCATCACTCAAATTTGGAAGCATTCTGCAAGGCCTCGAGTCAAAAGCAGTGTTCTCCTGGGGGTTGTGTCAGAAAGCACAGAAAGTTCCAAACTCCCCAGCTTTAGGGTTCTCACATGAACCTGCAAGCAGCTCATTCCTTAAAAGCCCAGCATTTACCCTCCTCACCACAGCCAGGTGTCAAAGGAAAATGCACAAATGCTGCCAGCAGAAGAGCCAAGTGCACAGCTCCAAGGACAAATGTTCTGTACAACAGAACTGGTCATTCTGCTGTCCATGTGCTGTGTGTGGTACTCTGGGGACTTTCAAACACCCAGTGCTTCATGGAGGAAGCATAACAATATAAAGCTGGTCTTCAAACAGGATAAAATGAAGTGTATCTAAGTACTGGTGGCACCTACCACCACCATTCAGTACTCAGGGGAATGCTTTGTCAGATGCTGCACAGACACACTCCCCTCACATTACTTATGAATGAAGAAGCCCTGGTTTAAAAAAGCAAGAGCAGCTGTTAAGCTGAACACTGGATTCTTTGAAAGTTATGTGACATCTTTAGAAGGGAAAAAAGCTATAGCTCTAATCACAAAAATGTGTTGCTTATATAAGTGATGAAATAGAGGAAAGAGCTGAAGGATCATTATTTTATTTTTTTTAAATGACCATGACTAATGCGAGTCTTCTTTGGTTACTTTGCCACTGAAACATCAGAGTGTAAAAATATTACCCACCTATTTGGTGCCTGTTGGAATAAGTCACTTTGCTTGTGCTGCACTATAAATAATGGTATTAGTGGCAGGGAGTCAAACCATCTAATACAAGCAGATCCCCAGCACTTCACTTGTCTGGGCAAGCAAATGCCTCAACTCCACACATCTCTTAAAAGAGCAACTGTTGGCCAGTAAATCTTACAGTCATACTTTTAGATTGTGCTTTGTCTGAGGCTTTTTATTTATTTATTTATGACAGTTTCTGCTTTTCAAGAATGCACAGGGAAGCACAATCTCCCTTTAGAGTTAGGATTTCCTCAACCATTTCCTGCAGGCTACACCCTGGCTTTCTACTTCTATTTTCTTTCATAATGTCCTTGTAACTGGATCATAGGCAGAAATAATTCATATAGGTAGAAATAATTTACTATGCCAACTCCATAATAAGAAAGCCTCTAGGGGCTTGTCACTACAAGCACAACCAGGTCAAGATCTACAAAGCAAGGAAATGTTGAAACCCCACTTTAGAAACTGTCTCTGTTGCTTCCCAGTTTCTTTGGCAGTGGGAAGAAAATGAAGGTTTTAAAGGTGTCCTGCACAGCCTGTATTTAACTTAGCAGCTTTAACGTTTAACTGAGAAATTTCCTGAATTGAAATTGATAACATTTTAACCCTTTGCAATGTTAACTTGACAATGCTTTTGCCAAGAGCCACATAAGACCCTTCTCTCCATCTGGGAAGATAATTTCAGTGAGGGCTTTTTGGCCCCTTGGGGCACTGCTGTACTGCTCTGAGGAGCAGAATACATCCAGAACTCTGGAGCACTTGGTAGCAGTGGCAGCACAGAAGCATTCATAAGCAATTGCACAGAACTCACCTCAATGGCACACTGCATCACTCCTTGGGTGAAGCTGGGTTGTCGTGAGCCACAAGAGCATTCCACAGCCAGATGTGTTTTATGGAGTTTCTCCTCTGGTTCTGCAAGGATTTTTTCTAACTGCACATGGAGTGCAGGCCCAGTAAAACCAGGACCCTTGATGATTTTTGAGTCTGTATTTTATCCTCCCTGCCTCCATGCCAAGAAGCTGTATGACACAGGACACCATTTTAGTTAAAAACCTTAACAAAACACAAACCCAAACAAACATTTTCACCATGTTGTCTGTTAACTGCTCCTTGGATTGCTTAATCTGGTACAATGATCTTTGTCTGAGATCTGTTCAGAAGGGCTAATGTAATAGAGTTTTACCACCTGAAGTTTTAATTAAAGAAAAAAAAATAGCAACTTCTCATTCCTGTTTGACATCTTTCCCTCACGGGCTGAGGGTTGCCATGGATTGTTTCCAGCTCCATTCTTACAAACCAGGGTTCCCTGTGAAGCCTTGCTCCAGTGCAAAGACTTCACCCTCCTGGTCAGCAGCACTGCTGGGTTTCCTTTCTGCTCAGACCTCAGAAAGAAAGCCTCTAGTAGCACTGCCTGAAGCAGCACTGCATGGAGCATGTGATACCCAAGTACCAAGGGGATTTTCAAGGATCTAACAAATATGGCAGCTGCAAGGAACTGCTTCTGGGTTCATACCATTGTTTGTTCTCTCATTAACACCTAGGAATAGAAGTGTTTGAAGATGTGATGAAGCATGTGAAGGGAATTCTTCTCATCCATGTGCTGGCCCTGCTATCTCATAGAGTCATTTTGGGTGGAAGGCACTATTAAAGATCATCCAGCCCAATCCCACTGCAATAAGCAGGGACATTTTCAACTAGATCAGGTTGCTCAAAGCCCCATCCAGCCTGACCTTGAATGTTTCCAGGGATGAGGCATCTACCACCTCTCTGGGAAACCTGAACCAGTGTTTCATCATCATAAAAACTGTTTTCCTCATATCCACTCTGAGTCTACTCTATTTCAGTTTAAAACCATTACTCCTTGTCCTTTGCCTTAACTTTATTACTTCATCCCAGCACATCAAGCCAAGAGCATGCAAAGTGTCAGCTCATGCAAAAAATGCCACCATGGCAACAAATCTTATAACTTCCCACAAGCCACACAGAAATTCCAGTATTATTAAAGGCAGGTAGTTTTCACAAGCAGTGTAGAACAGAGTCTGCATAATCAGGAACTCACAGGTTGCTCATGCTGCAGCCATATGGCACAGGGCAGAAAGTAAGTGAGAGAAAATGGAAGAAGTCCCCAAATGTCAGGTATTCCTGCCACAAAAAATAATGCAAGGTCATGCTGGCATCAGAAGAGAAACCACAGCCAGCTTGTATTTGATTAGGAATATTTACTAGGGATACACAGGTGAAGCCTTTTGCCCTATTGAAAGGTAATGGTTCTAACAGCCTTCTTAATTTACATAAATATTCATTTATTTTGAGTTAAGCTTTGATTTAACTAAGCCCTTTTGGATTAAAAGCCTCTAATTGCTAATTTTTCAACAGAACAAGGAGCAACAGGTTTGATTAGCCTAATTTATACTCTCTGATGTGGGCGAGGAGGAACTTGCATTTCAAAGTCTTGAAGCTGTCAACACTCACTGAATAAAGGATAACAGTTTCTTTTTCAGGCTTCACTGTAAAGAGTTATTTGTATGTCAGCAAGGATTTACTTTTCTTTCTCATATAGCAATTTAACTATCTAAAAAGCTATAAAATGGGATGAGTAACATGCTTGAATGACACATGCTCCATCCTCACACTCACCTACCCCTGCCTGCAAACAGGGCAGGCTCCACCCTGCCTCCAGGCACTCCCCTCTGCAGCCCCTGCACCTGCCTCCCAATTCCTTGCTGAAGAAACTGCCTTGTAATGCAATATAATTAACATTTCACCTCAACCATTCCTCACTATGGCAGCCAAAACCAACCCCAAACTGAAACACACCACAAGGCACAGGGAAACAAACTTCTAACCAAAAACAGTGACCTAAACTTAGCAGTGATTTACTCAAAGCCTCCTAATTTCCAGGTCTTGAGTTGAGATCAGCTTTATAGGTTCATCATTTTAAGTTAGTATTTACAAAAAAACCCAAAACAAAACAAAATGAAAGCAGGTAAAGAAACGTTCACTTTCTTCAAGTGGAAAGTCAGTTATGGGAGAAGATTAAAAAGAAATCTGAGTGAGATTCTGTTTAAACCCCAATGTCAGTTTTCATATTGAATTCAAACTGCTGCATCTATCGTTTAAGCATAATTTATGAAAATTTGAGAAGCCCTTTAAAAGACAAGGTGAAGTTATCCTATTACACCATATTATTACTATTAATTTTCAAAAGTGTACATTAATTTTTCCACTTTTCCAGATTTTAGGCCTGGGCTCTCTGATGTCCTTAACAATGTAAAATATTTATAAATAAATTCAAGATTTTTTTTAACTCAAAGGTTGCTTTTAATATCTAAAGGATCATGCAATAGTGTTTTGAAAAACAGAATGAGAAAATAATTCCTTATTGAATGGGGGTGTCCTGTCCCTGCCCCACAGCTGAAGGATGTGCCAGTGTGGGATTCCCTCCTGAATGGGGGTGTCCTGTCCCTGCCCCACAGCTGGAGGATGTGCCAGTGTGGGATTCCTTATTGAATGGGGGTGTCCTGGCCCTGCCCCACCTGCAGCAAGAGCATACATTTCTGTGCTCAACTCTTCACATCTTTTAATCAAGCTGGAAGAAATTGTGAGAGGCATATTCCAGGAGCTAAAGGGATACAGTGCCAATATTCCTCTGTGTGCTTTTTACTAAGGGAAGGGCACACTCATATTTCTACATAAATAGTCAAGGAAAGAAGGTACAAAGTTTTGAAATTAATAAACTGAACAGGTGGGAAATATTACCATTACATAATGACTTCTCTTGGCAGGTTAACCTTGAGTCTCAAGAGACCTGAGAATTCAACAACATCAGCTCTAATTCATGCACAAAGGTGTAAAAGGTTACTTTAAACCTACCTGAACATTTCTATATAATTGTTGAGCTGCTTTACATCCCATTTGGGCATAATAATAATAATAATAATAATAATAATAATAATAATGATGATGTAATTCTATAGCATAAAAACAAACACATTATTTCAGCAATTACCTGGACTAGGATAGAAGAAAGGAAGCTGATGTGCAGGCCTAGGAACCTGTTACATCCTTCAGTTTAAAATATTGCAGGCAGGTCAGTCTGAATATGTGCTAATACCCAATGTTGCAATAATGATCTGTCATTACTTAAATACAGAACAAGAGGGTAGTTACATGTCAAATTAATGTTATTGACTTGCAACATCAAGTTAAATTTGCTTCTAATGTGCATCTTATTCTCACTACTAAGTGAAACTGTAGGCAGTTACAGAGGAGAATAAACCCCACAACCAAAACTTATTCTCTCCTACCTCCAAATCTAGAGCACAGATCACGTTAAGGGCATCAGCCCTGCATCAGCCCCTGATCCAAAAAGCATCAACTGACCTGAGATAATGAAAAAGCCAAAAGGCAGAACAATGTCATTGCCCCCATCCACCATTTGTTACTCAAGCTTATTAGGAATACAAAAAGGGAAAGAGTAGCTTTCCAAATACAGAGCACCTCCAGTTATTTCTCTAACTTGTGTGCTATAAATAATTAGATTTGCTTCTCTATTGATGTTAATCCTTATAATATTGACTACCGTGTATTAATTAAAAATTAAGAAAGTATCTTAAATATTAGTTAAGTATTAATTTTCCAACATTAAATTCTGTATTACCCTTAATTTAATTTACCTAAAATAATAAATACCAGAGAGCCCTTATTTTGGCAGTATATTGTACTTTGGAATAATTTAATTAATCTGGTCTTAGTAAAATTTGGAATCAAAGTCCAGCTGTTGAGCTGTAATGATTCCTGAATCCCTGGTATCCCACTGAAAATGTTTCCTTTCTCACATCGCTGCAGGATGGTCTAACGTTGGGGAAGTTCAGAAATACAGCTTTGCAGTCAATTAATGCTTGTCAGAAGTCCTGTTTCTTCTAGAAGTATTGACAATTAGGATTGAAATGTGCTGCCTTCCCTGCCACACCCTGCAGCACCCCAGACTTCAGCCTGAGCCCAGACAGTGATTTCCACTGCAAAAGAAAGCACTGAAGGGGCGTTTTAATTCGAAGAGGTTTTTTAATCAGCACTCTGAGGTGGTTTTCCCCCCTCCTATTCAGCTTGGGCCTATTCCACTGGCTGGTTTGGGGTCCAGGCTAGTTTTGTAGGCACCTTATGCCCTTGGAATTTTGAAAGTTTGATTTCCACTGAACTCCTGTTGTGATCATCTCTGAAGCTGAAAGGTGGCTCCCCCTCGGATATAGAGCATGCAGTGAGAGAAGAGCAAATTGAGGGAAGGGAAGGTTTGGGAAGGGAAGGGAAGGGAAGGGAAGGGAAGGGAAGGGAAGGGAAGGGGAAGCTAGGTTATATTCATATAGCCCCCTCCTATTGTCCCCCTCCTATTCCACATGTGTCCATCCATGTTTTTGCTGCTGTTTGCTGGTGGCTGGGGTACTTTGCCCACACCACTAACAAGGCACAGTGGACACTAAAGGCCACCCAAAACACATCCCTGCCCACCTTGACTTCCCCCTGCAGCAGCACTGCAGGCAGCAGTGCATTTCCCTCCCCTGCAGCTCTGGAGCTGCCTGCACAGCTGATGTTTCCTCCCAGCTCTGTGCAGCTGTCGGGCTGGTGCCCTCCTGTCATCCCAGCCCTGCTGCCCCTAATCCCAGCGCTGGCCACAGTCCCACCAAGCCCTCGTGAAAAGACAGATGCAGTAACTGATCTGCTCTGTGATTGTGGCCAGCTAATAGCAGAGGATAACAGTGAGAGGAGGACCCAGCGCTGGTGGCCAGCTGCTGCCCAGTTAACCCTTCCCAGCACCACCCTGAGCTGCATTATGGCTCTTCCCAGCTCCCCTTCCCAGCTCCCCTTCCCTGCTTTTTCTGCCCTTTCACTCAGTTCAGAGCTTTAGTGCCTACCAGAATAATTAATTTGAAGCCTGATTCCTCCCTTCCACCTTCCAGCCAAGGATCTCAGTGTCCACTGTGGAGATGGAATTGAGTGGAGCAGGAACCCTGCTCTGCTGGAAGCCTGGGAGCTGTGAACTTGCTGTGATTTCTGACACTGACCCCCAGAACAGCACTGCCTTCGACCTGAGGTCCTGGAGATGCTTCCAAATTGGAGTGACAGAATTAGAATCACTGCTGTGTAGTTAGAATAGAAGTGTGTAATTTCACATGGTGAAGGGTTTTGAATTTGGGGGTTTAGAATATAGTAGTAGGTAATGGGATAAGATGGAGGTTCTTGGGCATTGTCTCTTCTTCATTATTGTTCCTTCTTCCTGATTTCAGGCAGTAGTTTTTGGTTGGATAGAAAGTACTGCAGTGCAGGTCACAGGTGTTTGGTTATTGGGTCAAAAGTATAAATAATACAGATGTTAGCTTTTAATTGGATAGTTTGCCTTTAAAAGACCTTGTAACTACCTAGACACACCTCCACTGTCGCTCACTTTTAGCTTGTTGGCTAGAAGTGTTGCAGAATTCTCTGTACTACAGATAAGACTTAATAAACAACCAAGTCCAAACAAGAAAATCAGTCTCTTATGCATTCAATCCTGACTCTGAATGAAGGCAGAACAAAAAAGAATATAGCCACTAATATGTGGTACTACTAATAAGGTGGTGCTGCTATCACTGTTCCATTTTAATGAGAGGTCAAAGAAGAGAAGACAAGTGACTTCTCCAAAAGCTCAGGTCCAGATTTATGCTGCTATTCACCCAGCACAACCCAGTTTAAACAAAGGATTTGCTCTGTGTTTCAATCAAATTCAGCCTTCAAGTAATTACTATGAGAAGTTCCTTATTCCAAGCTACGAGTGCCAAATTGAAAAAAAAAACAACAGAAAAATAAACTTCAAAAGTAAGATACATGAAGCACAACCAATTAATGTAAAAGCAAGCTCTATCCTAAATCAAATGACTGAGATATTGCAGCTTTATCTTCAAGTATTCCCACACCATAAAACCCAAAACAACACATACATCACTCCATGAAATACTTGTCATGCACTGCTCACGTTGTCAGCTTCTCACTCCAGGAAGAAAATCAACTGCTGCTAAAATTTATTCAAAGTAAGTTCATCTTGTCTATCTCCCATTTGAACTCAGGGATATTTTAAAGTCAAGGCTTTTGGGAAAAAACTAAGTCTGACAACATAGATTTGGGTTAAGATGCTGAAACTTAATTCACATCAAAAAATCTTGTTATAACTTCCTAAGAAGGAGGAATACCTAATATTACTTTTACATTATATTGGAACTTTCAGTGTTGCTGATCCAGACAGTATGAATAGAAAAAGGGAAACTCAAGTACAAACATTTTGAAGGTTTTTTCCAAGAACAAAATGGTTTAATAACTTACTCCAAATTTTCCTCGACAGAAAGCTTAAATAATTTTCTTCCACTGTAAACTGAAAGAGTGATTTTCCAAATTCTTAAAATCCTATGCAAAACCCCAGTATTTTCACTCTTCACAAGATCTGTGACAGCCCTACCTTGCTTATGTGAAAGGCAAGGACTGGCCACATTCAACAAAAAGGCCTCCTATGTACAGCTCAGGGTAGCCACAAACACCCACCAGCCTTATGGATTTGGTAATCTAGTTAAAAATAATCCTGTTTTATAAAAAAGGAAGGAATCTCCATTGTTTTGTCTGTCAATTATTAAGGAATTGAAGGTGTGGCTGCATTTACCATTTACCCCTCAACCTTCTTCAGGCCACTCGAGCTTCTGAAAAATGAAGCTTGAGCTTTCCTTCAGCTCAGTTTAACCAGGAGCAAGTTTGGCTCTAGCTATTAATGACATTCTTATCTGTTTTTACTTTCACTTCTTTGTATATAAAAGATAACTGTTCCAGAGAACTGGATTCTTCTTCTCTTGATTAGCTAGATTTTCGTTAACAGTTCTATTTGGGATGAGTTCCCAGATGGTAATTTTTAAACTTGCCACTTGCAGTGTGGGTGTGTCTGCAGCAACACAACAGAGAAAGCATCTCCTTGGAAATACTGAGCTAAATTCTGCAGTGCCATAGAGGCACTTCTTGGCCAAACCACAGGAATGGCTATGGTTTGAGCCACATGGAACATAAGAAGACTTCACCCAAGCACAGTCTTCACTGGGATTAAGCCAAGTGTGAGCCACACCAGCAGCGGGAGAGCAACCGTCCCTCGATGCTGCACAGTGCAGGGATTATAATGATTATACATTTCCTAATCCTGCTTCCTTCTGGAGAAACAATAGGTTTACTATGACTTTATGGCCACTGCACGTCAATCAGCTGTGTCTCCACCAGCAGCACTCCCTCACCACTGACCCGCTGCCCCCACTTGGCCGTGAGCCGTGCGCCTAAACCCCTTCGTGCTGGGCGCTCGCCCCGGCAGCAGCAGCAGCCCAGCCCACGTGCCCCTCCTGCAAGTGCAGAAGGCTGTGGTTGAACATCTTGTTTTTTCATTTGCTACAGACATTTGTTCTTGCAGCTGACCGTGTGCAGGAGAATTTGCTCGTGTTCCAGGAAAGGACAGCTGCACCACAAATTACCTTAAACCTCCTTGCTCCAGGGATTATCTGGGTACAGTGAAGTGTGTGTATCCTAGGGCAGGGGTCTTTTCTTACTATAAACAGAGTTATTAACCTCTTATTTACCAAAAGTGCTTATAAACTCAGTAATGGAGACAGCTTGGATATCAGTAGTGACTTCTTCCTGGTAGTTTCTTGGAAGGTCCATCCACTTGCACTCACAGGCTGGTTTTCTTGGCTACTTTTTCCATGAATTACATCTGCCTCTAGCTGCCTGTCCTTAGGATGGGGATGACTGCATGCAGGACTAGTGGCTCCAGCCCCTCTTTGCCATGTTCCCTTCTTGGATCCTGCTGCACTAAGCTCCCAGAAGTTTTCCAGCATCCTTACTGAGCTAACTCTAATTACACCAAGCATGTCTTGGCTGTCAGCATACTTATCTTGGCATTTACAGGACATGAAGGAGCATCATTAAAGCCAAAGACAATCCAAAGAAACATTTCCACCTCTACATTTGTAAGCACCACTCCAGCACCACTGCAGCCACAGAAATAAATGTAAGTGCAGGCAGCAAGCACTGTCATCAGCTGGCTGCTGACTGAGGAACCAGCAAGGGAAAGGCAAAGACAAGGCTGGGGATACAGGTCCAATGAGATTACCAACTTTTCACAGATCTAAGCTATAATGAAGAAATAGCTCTATGGACCTTCAATTCCAGCTATTTGAAACCAATTTCTTTAGTCTTCTGTTTTTCTCCTTCTATGTTTTCCTTTAATGCAGACATTTTCAATGTAAGAGGCTCTATACACATACCTCATGTAGAAGTGTTTTGCCTGCCTCAGGCTGAGATCCATGTACTACCTTTTCACTCCTAGAGCCAGCTCCTGCACTTTGACACTGCAGCAAATCCTCTGCTACTACAAACAGCCCTATCCATTTTCAGGAGCAGAGGTCCTGGCTCACTCCCCTCCAAGTTCTTCTCCTCTCTATTTAAAGCATCACAATAAATGAGAAGTTGACATACCTGACTCATGCACAAACACATTCATTATACAAAACATGAATCTACAAGTAATAAAGCTATACTTAAAATAATAGAAAGGGACCCTAATGGGACCCCACCACAGAGAGTTCCCTGTTTTAACATCAACAATGCATTTGTGCAGCTAAAATATATATCTTCAGTCTAACTTCAAATAGGACTTGAGGGGACATTTCATGCATTCTCCAGCTCTTCATTTGTAACTGGATGCCACTAAAAAGGTCTGGAAGCACATGTCAATTGAAACCCTGAACCTAAGAGATACTGTGCCAATAAAAAAAATACATACTAAACTGAATATACATTTGTATCTCTTCAGAGGCATCCCTCAGTGTGCCTATTAATCACTTTCACGATTTTTTTTAAGACAGCTAAAATCACACTGTAGATACCAACAGACAGCCAAATACAGGAGGGATTTAGGAAGACATTTTTCAAATGCAGAAAGCACCCGGGCAATATCCTCCTCAAAGTTAGAAATTAGATTCGAGCTGTCAAGACAAAAATTAATGGCAGCTTCTTTTTAAAAAAACAAACAAACAGACAAAGAAACGAACTATAAAACAAATCCCAAAAAACAATCCTACTCAGCTTCTTACCAATGGAAAAAGCTGTCTAAAGTGGTTTTCAACATTTTTAATCATAAGCTGCCCTGATAACAGTGCTTGTGACCCTCCATGTTAAGTGCCACAATGTGATTTGGCAACACGTTGACTGTCCTGCATGGAGCCAAACACTTCCTACATCCAGATAATCCTGTATTTAATTTTTAGACCACTCTTCCATTCATAATATTCATTAGCCATAACTTTGAGCTATTTGCATACGTCTCATAGCTTCAAGATCTTACCTAATAAGAGTAAGGATATCACTACATATTAATTCATCAAAGCTTTTGCAAGTACAAGCTGTAGCATCTTTCTAGGAAGTGTTTCCATTTGTTCCATAACTTTCATTCTGATTCCAAATTGCATTATCACTGTGATGTTTTTATCTAGGATGTATATTGTATTACACTCCTAGGAGTCAAGGGTTAGATATTGCTGGGAAAACTATGCAACACAAATTCCTGAAGTGTACTGGCAGCCCACAGCCACATCAAAACCAGTCTAAAAATAAGTCAATTTGCTTTGGTCCAGAAAGCAAAGTACTAACACCAGTGATGCCTTGTCAAGCCTATAAGTGGGGGAAATGATGCCCTAAGTTTTAGCTTCCATGTTTTCCAGATTCTGTACTGTATTAGTGTATAACTCTGAACTTCATATAAAGTGTTAGCAAGTTCTCCTCAGGGTTCAGGCACACAAAACAATCCTTTTCCAGCCTGAGAACCAAGGACACCACTGCAGCTTCAGGCCTCAAAAATATAAACACCAGCAAATTCAGGAGAGCAAACTGGGAGCATGGGACTGCATAACCTGAAGCTGCAATTAACAATCAAACTGCAATTGGACAATTAACCCCAATATGCAAATGGACCAAAACTTACAAAAGTGTGAAAACTCATGGCTCTGAGTCCATCTTGGGTGGAGCCACAGCTGGGCTCTTTTACTGCCCAAGGTGTATCCTTTAAAGCCTTTAATAAATACCTACTTTATTCCTTTACCACTGTCTAGCCTCTGTTCCAGGCAGCCTCTCAGGGCATCACCAGCTCCTTGAAACAATCTTCCTTCCATGGTACCAGAATCACAACCTGCCAAAGAAGCAAGCACAAATCCTTGCTCTCTGGTACAGTAGTCTCTTATGAACTTGAAAGAATATTTGAAAATAAAATGCCAGTTGTGCCTCTGACGTTAGAGTTTCATTCTGTTTTTATGTCACCACAGAGTCCTGCCTCTCAGTGCCCGAGGCTGTCTGTAGTGTCTGTAGGCTGCATACAAATTTCTCTCTTAAGAGATCACAAAAACCAATCTGGAAAAAAGTAGACCAGACCATTTCTTGGTCTCTTAAAAAAATCTCAAGCAAAACCAAAACCAAACCAGACTCCGAAAAAAACCAACACCAAAACAAACCACATTTGTACTATTATTCTTTTGTACCATATGAGCTAGAGAAAATTCTTCAATTTTTCTCATCACTGCTTTCCACTCCAGCATTTAGAGAGGTCCAAGACCCTGGGAGGCACCAGCCCTGTTAGCATTGCTTTGGAACAGTTTCCTTTCCACTGGGCAGTATGGAACAGGGAGTATCTTCTGGCCTGGAGCAGCTGTACCCACCACCCTTGCCAAAACTGCCAACTCCATTCTTCTACCACCAGAGCAGAACATCTGCAAGGAGACCAAGCTGTATCTCTTCTGCCTTTTACCTTTTAAAGCCTTTTTCTCCTCAGTTAAGTTGCATTGTTCTAACAGGGATCAGCCAGTGTTTTTTTTTTTTTTAATTATTCTTACTGATTCAATGCACACCATCATCTGGGGATGGGGAGGAACTGTCTGCAATCTGGCAGTCCTTTCATGGTGAATCAGATGATTCAGAAAAGAAGTAGTACCTTATACTATAATGGATACATTTGAATTGGAATCAATTTTTGTACAATATTTGTGTATTTAACTGTATGTTCTCAGACTCAGTTTTTCTGGATACTGCACTTGGGAAAATACATATTTCCATTTGTGATGTAAATATTCATTGATCAGTCTACAGGTTCCCACAAGCCTCTGTGCTGTAAAAAGCCCAGGAGATGTTGTTCTGTCAGTCTCAGTTTCCCCTTCCCTCTGCACAAGAAAGGGCCCCCCAAAAAGCTGGCACAGACTCCCATTTCTGTGTTTCCACACAAGGTCCCAAAGGCAGGGAGAGGGACAGAGTGTCCTCCAGCTCCTGCAGGAAGGGGAAAGGCTGTATTTCACCAAGGAACACATCGTGTCCTCCACCCAAGGCAGAAAGGAGGTGAGACTTCAGCAGCTGGGGGAAATCACTGTGCCTGAGTAAGACTGGAAACCTGATGGAAAGGGTTTCACTTCCTAGGAAAGTCTTTGGGGTGAGGAAGAGGGAAGAGATGGAGAATAATTTTTTTCCCTCTCCTAGAGACTCTGGAGTTAAGAAGAAAACATTTGTTCAGCTGGGATGACAAAGAGCCTGCAGTTCATGGTTCAGGTGCATTTGTTCCATAACAGGCAGCTTCCTATTTAAGAAGCAGAAGCAATGGAATGTATGATGACTTTTATTCCCAGGAAGGAGCATCAGGATGGTAATGACCTTCACAGACAGCTCTGGGGGAAGGCAGTGGGACAGTCTGCTCACATGCACACCCCCAGGGATCTGCAGGGCCAGACTCCAGCTGGGGCAGCCCAGGACTCCGTTCTGACATTCTGACATTCTGACATCCCTGTGGTGCAGCAGAGCAGAAAAGGAGCCCCTTGCAGCTTCCAGGAGAGCCATCTGAGGAGCCTGAAGCACATCCCAGAGCCCACTGTGAAATACTCACCTCTGGATTCACCAGCATCTGACAGGAGCCTCCAAGCCAGGGGAGCTCTGTGCAGACACACGAGGTGCCACCAGGCTGTGGTGACAGCAGGGCACCCAACCCTCCACAGCACATCCAGGACACTTCAGCAAGACACACTCACTGGGGCTGCTCCTCCACGTCTCTCAAAGGGTTAAACAAAGCAAAGCTCAACAGTTCCATAGTGTTAATTATATTGTTCTCTGTTAAAACAATAAAACGTGCTCCACTTGGGTTTTACTTCCCTCTAGTCTTGCTTAACATGCATTAGTTAAGGGAAGAAGGGACTGTCCTACTACAAAGCATCTGAAACCACAAAAGAAATTCCTATCAAAATAACATCTCTCAGCTTTTATCTCCTTGCCATCGCTAGGTCTAAAACAAAGATCCATTTTCAAGTGTTTAGACTTTCTGAAAAGAAAAAAAAAGTAGGGCTGAAAGAGTTAAAGTGTTTATTGTGCTTTTACACATTTTAAGATATCATCTTTCTACAATGGCAGTAAAATCAGCATGTAGCCTTAATTTTCTATGGTTGAACCTTGAACGTGAATCATTGTATTACAATGTACTTATTGATTTCAACAGGAAGAGCATTAAGCCCAGAAAATCAGGTTAGGAACCTGAAACTGGACTGAGGAAAATGGAATTTTTCTGGTACTAAAAACTTCTTATGTTATGTAAAATACATTAGAATTTTAAACATGAGATTTGGCCATTTGGAAAATATTCTTAACATCTTGAACTCAGCAGAGATGTGACAAGGTCAGTGAACTGAAAATCCAATTAGTAACCAGTGCTTTGAATAAATAACCTTCTACTACACAGATGTCAGTATCTGATTTTACCTACTTGCACAAACATACATAGATAAAAAATGAATGGTGCTTAAATGGAATATTGAACAGGTATAAAGAGAAAATATTTTTCAACACTGGGTGCTGTTTGTTGGCCACCAGTATCACATGTACCATTGGATGCATGTATATAATACATATGCACATGGAATACACACACAGTGTAGATACACTTCCAGTACAACAGGACATCAAACTGAGATTTATTTCTCAGTTTCCCTGTTTTCAGGAGCCTTCTCAGTTACCTGTTTCTTGGAAGTACCAGGCTAACTTAGGTGCTTAATTTATGGGAGAGCAAGTAACACAAATTTCAGCTGCACACCCATTAACCTTCCATGCATTGCTATTTGCTAGAACTGGTGGCAGCAGCCCACCCCTCTCATAATTTACCCAGAAGCCTCCCTTGTAAAAAATCTTATTTTTTAAGGTTTACCTTAAAAAATCTTATTTTTTGGACAGAAATTTTCTGTAATGGACATTGTCCTCCCTAAGTTTGCAGTGTGTGCTACCAAAGATTCCACATTCAAAAGCATTTCTCAATTGCTCTGGCTAAGGCTTTTCTTGCACAGAGAACAGCAGTAGCTCAAAGAGTGCTGCAAAATCTTCAACTGCTTTGAACTTCAAACGACCTGGTAACAAAAACAAGCTCTGTAAGCACTGAGCAGTCACATACTTCAGTGAGTAAGCACACAACTCACTGAAATTTCCAACTTATTACAAATACTTGAATCAGAATAAGCTGTGCCAGAGAAGAGGAAAAATAATTAGTTAAACTTTAGCAGGAAGACAGGGATGCTGGTAGCACATTGATGCAAATCACTGCTGTGGTACTTTCTCATTCTTATCTGAAGCAGTTTGGGGCAAATATAAAAGGCTGATGAAATATTTTGAGCTATACAAGGAGATTTGAATTAGAATATGAAAGTACTGGAAATGACAAACCTTTCATCAGGCAAGAGAAAAAAAACGCAGCAAGGATAGGAAATTAATCCAAATTCACAGCTCAAGGCATCTCTCCCTGTGCTCCCCTGCCCAGACAGTCCCAGCTCCCTGGACACTGGTGCAGTTTGCTCCTGTCAGGGAATCCTGGAATCACAGAATGGTTTGGGCTGGAAGGGATCCCCTCACTCCAACCTCCCTGCCACGGGACTCCTTTCACCAGCCCAGGCTGCTCATCCCACCTGAGGGATGAGGGTGGGGACCAGGAATGCTGATACCCAACCTGGGCCACCTATTATCAAAAGAAGCTTGGTGCACAGGGCAGAACACCCAAGCTGCACAAAGGTGGCACCCAGGTGGCACCCACCTCAGCTTTGGGCACAGCCACCATGCTCTCCCCACCAGCAGCAAGGCTTCCACTCAAGGTGTCATAGTTTTGATGACACAAGGTAAAAGGCAGCAGTAACAGAGTCTGCCACCCTTTACCCAGCCATGCATCAAGTGGAGCATCTGAAAAATGCTGCTGCATTCTGGAAACACACGGCTCTTACTTGATATTGCTGTATAAGCATCAAACTATTTTGTTTTAAAAGCCATGGTAAATTTATGAATGAAACTGTGCAAGAGGGATTTAATGAGAGATCCATAGCAAGTGTTCAGTGGTCTGGATGTTGCCTGCCACCAGGGTAGCATGAAATCATTTGATAATTAGACCATGGCCATGCAGGATTAGCATACCTTAAAAATATAGAGCTGCATTATTTTTATTTATATAACAGATGGGTATTTTAAAAGGTCGTGCATTTTTTAATGAATGCAACATCACGCCAGTGTTGACAGAGGATTTGGAAGTGCTACAATATGGCCAAATCTAAAGCCTAGAAATGATACCTTCCCTTCCCCCTGTGTTCCAGTCTTAGAGCCAACAAAAAAATGTGCAAATGCTGTACATTTCCTTCCAGAGAACAGCTTAAATGCAGCATTTATAGGGCACTAGGTTATATTTTCTCTCAATTCATGTCAATTGTAGGTCCTGCAATACAAGGCTCTCATACCTGAAGGCACCACACTCCTCCTTCAGCCTTATGGCACATGAAGAAGACAGGAGAGAAACTTCTCTCACTTGCAGTAATCCTGCAGCAGGGCTGCACCAGCCCACTGCCAGCAGTAAGCACAGAACGTGGCACTTTTCCTTCATTAGCAAAGGAGGGGCTTTTTTCCCACCTCTAATGCTGGAAATCCCAAGAGGCTCCCTCAGGTGCTGACTCTCACTTTCCCCTGTCTAAAAACTTCATGATAATTGGGCTTGCCAGTCCAATTTGAAGAGAAAAGCTTCTAAATGTTTTCATTAAAAACATGATCCCTCATCTCCTTTCTACTCCTCTTCCAGAGCAGAAATGAAAAGAATGAGAGTCATTATCTAAGGTATTGGTATTTCAACTACAAATTTGAAAATAAGGAAGTTGCCAGAAAACCATTTTTAAAATTTTAGAGATTTTAACAAAACGTGGGTTTTGGTTTGGTATTTTTCCATTCAAAGTTGTCCCAAATAGATACAATAAGCATTTATTTATATTTCCTAGAGGGGTTTCACTATTTTCTGAAGAATCACATTGCTTTAAATATCTTGGAAACCAAAAGCTTAGAAAGCAAGACCACAAATCACCTGCGGATCTCAAGCCAACATCTACACAATGAAAGGTCTATAAAACAGAAATATGTTAAAATCCACTCACCTTATAGATCTTTTCCAGCTAATAGAAGACATTGTCACGGAAATAAACACTTGACATCTTTGCAAATTCAGCTGTGCTTTCCCATCTTGAAGGTTTGGCTGATGTCTGTCTCCAGCTCTAGAAATACAGGGATAGTTTTATAGCTGTTATACAAAATAAGTATACTTGGAAACATGCAGGAAACACCAAACAAGTCAAATGACACTCAACTCAGCTTCACACAAATCAAATATTACCACTAATCACCTCCTATGAGGTGGTCAGATAAGATATGCCATCATCACTATCAGCCCAGCTGATTTTTGAGCCTGTTGAGATCTCTTTAACCATTAAAGGTGAATTTAATTAAAACTAATTTAATAGTCTGAAAGTGATAAACCTAACCATATTTTACCATCCAGGTTCTGTCCACAGGGAAAAGGAAAGATGGTGCATCTGGAGGATAAATCACCATATCAATCTCAAACACTTATTTCAGGATGGGTTGGGTCAGTCTCTGGGTGCAGCTCTCTTTGGTGACAGCTGGAGCCTGGACACCTGAGTTAGTTCAGATATCTGTGTTAGAACAGCTGATGTGAAGTGGTATGAGCAAGCCCTGGTCAGGAGTCCATGCAGAAAGCAGACCTGAGGGGACAGCAGTCTGTCAGGTACTCTTTCTAAAGAGGTTAGATGTCTTCATCACACTAGGAGGGGATTTTTCCAAAAAAATCACCATCTGCATAGCAGCTGTTACCTTGTTTTAATTATTCACAGCCACTTGTATGGGGGAGAGAGACGGTGGTGTGGGCAGAAATAAAGAGTGAGGGCAAAATTTTTGGAATGGTTTTGGTCTGACTTCATGGGCTGCATACTTGGGAGCTGTTTTAGGGGGTGTAACTTGTGAGTAATNGACTTCATGGGCTGCATACTTGGGGGTAACTTGTGACTAAGAGTTCACATTAAACTGTAGCCCAGCAGATGCCAATATCTCAGATTAATTTACCAAACCACCAGGCAGCCCTATCACTAATTAGAGGAAGCATTACTCAAGAGGCCATTATCCTGAGCCCAGATCATGTACTAATAACCCCAGAGAGTGAGCATTTAGAAAACACAATTGATATAATTTTATTTCTTCTTAAAGGAAGTTCTCAAGGGCCAATATCCATAATATTCAAGACTCCAGCTGCCAAATCTCATATTTTCCTGTGAATCAAGGCTGGGTAAGCTTGCTCAAGGTAATGCAAATAAAATGTTTTTTAAATGAGATTAAAATGGGCAATCAGCACTACAACAACCAACCAATGTTTCCATACTCAAATGCAAAAAATTTTATTCGAAAACGGAAAACCACCTAGTGTCAGAAAGATTTTGATTCCTAGATTTAATTAAACAGAATGTTTCTCTCCCAAATGTGATGTTTCCCTCCCAACATTAGCAATCAGCTTTGTGAAGAAACTCCATGCATGCAAACACCTGTGAGGAGAACAGGGTTACTGGGGTGGAATAAAGTTCTGAGACTTTTAAAGAAAAATGTTAAGAAACCTCATTTTCCTGCAGGTCAGTTTCAAGCAAAGGACTTAATAAAAAGAAAATAAAATTGTTTGGAACTCGGTCATTGCTACAGCCCAAGCAGCTCCAGCGTGGCAGGGCCAGATGAACCCCACGAGGTGCTTTGGTTCCCCAAGATGTGGGAGCACAAACAGGGCACAGCTTCCCCAGCAGAGCTGCTCTGTGCAAGTGCAGTGCAAGGAAAATGCATGGAAAGGGTCTGGGTGGCTCTGAACAAACACAGGCAGGCTGAGGACACGTGAAGGGATTTAATTTAACACAGAGGCAGGACTAGAGCAGCTTCCCCTGCCTGGCAGAGGCACTTTGAGTCCCTCCTCGTTTCTCCCAGCAGAAGCACAAAGTTTGCAGAAGCAGAGCAGGGACTCAGCACTCTGTTTATTATTTTACTGCTGGAATAGCAGCAGCAGTGTTTGATTCTGGTTAGCACACACAGCACTGTCAGCTTTCTGCTCAGATGCCTCCCCTGCCTTCTCTCCTCAGCCAAGAGCTCAAATTTTGGGTCTCCAGTGCTCTTCAGAGTTGAGCCTTGGCTGGCAGGGACAATGAGCTCTCTGCTGGAGTGGCCAGTGGAGGGACAGCACTGCAGCAGGGAAATGCTGCTGCTGGAATTCCTGCTCCAGACCTGTCCCTCATGGTGGATGCTGTTCCACAACAAAGATCCCAAAGATCATCTCTGCTGAGAGCTTCTCTTCCTAATTCCAGCCCTCTGGGGGGCACCTGCCAGCTGGCACGCTAAGGTTAAACTTGGCCTTTGAAAATGGCAAAGCATCCATTTTAAGCACGTGGTGCTAAGGATTTAACTCTGCTCAATGCCTTATAAACAGCATTTTTTCCCCTCTGGATTTCCAAAGGATGGACTTCTCCCAAATTCTGTCCCTTTTTGCTCTTTAGAACACGGTTTTTATAAAGGAACATGATCTGCAAAATGAGCAGGGAATGCACAAACAACAGGTAGAGAGCTTAAAGACACATTTGGCCCTAGGTACTGAAGGATGATCACCACTACACAACAATTACTCAAAACAGTCTACACATTGCAGTCAAACTGAAACTTGATTTAGAAAAAGATACAGAAAAGGAACGTGCAGAAATTCACCTTTTCCCCTGTTTTTCCAATACAAACAATCTGACAGGGTCAAAGTTGTATTGTTATAATTTGATGAACAAATGTTTTCCAATTCTTGTTTTGAATAAAATCACCTAGATGAATTTTGCATTTCTGAGGCTGAAAGTGAACTGTGATGAAATCAGAAAAATATGTAGATTTTTAAAAATCCATAAGTAAGTCTTCTTCCTTGATGTACTATTTGTGATATCAGCAAACCCTAAAATTACCCATGTGCAGCACCGAAGGAAAATATCAGTAAATATAGTGTGTTTCATCCCATGGCAGTAGGCTGCTCCAGCAATGACAGCAAAATTAATTGTAACAAAATAAGACTTCCTGTTGTTTATTAGATATTGTAAGAATGAAATGTACAGTGTACAAAATTAATATCAAAAATGCTCACATGATTGATTTTAACAACACATTTTTCTTTGGATTTACTGCAGACAAGTAGCTTCCAAAAGGGTACATTGAGATCTATTTATTCTTACAGATCTCAAGTGTATCACTGCATGCTATCTACAATTGTAATCTACAAAACAAAAGCTACTGGATTTTTGCTTAATCTCAGTGGGATTCATTAAAGAAGAACAGAACAGTAACATTAGCTTAGAGAAGAAAATAATTAGCTCATTAATAAAATTAATTTTTCAAGTTCATAAAAAAATTTCTTTTGAAATTTCAAACCTTACAATTGTACATTTTGAATTTCAAGCACTTACCATAAGAAGTTGCATCTACTACACAGGTGACAAAGATTTTCAGTTTTGTTTCTCTTTGAGGCAGACACAAAATCCTCATTTTCTTTTTCCTAATGAACTTTCACATCTTTAAAATTAGTGTTAAACAGTTTTCATTCTCCTAAAGAGACAATTTAAGTATGGTTCATTTCATAAGATGAAAGTTTTCATTTAAGTTATGTCTATACAAAGGAATATAAAATGGTTTTTGTTTTTTAAATCTGTGTATTTTCAGTTTATGTCATATTGTTTAGCAGAAAGATAAAGTGACTAATGGCTAATCTAGATAGCCTAAGGACAGCAGATCTGTTCTACCAACACATGCTTGCCATGATGCTTTCCACTAAATACAAAATGCACTAGAAAAACTGAAATGATTCCCAGGGAATATTACACACAGTTATCAGTACGAATAACGTTTCCCTGACTAAAAAAAAAAAAATTAATCCTAAACTGAATTTCTTATACATGCTCTACTTAGTAACAGGAATATGATTTAAACTGAAAATTCTTCTCATATTATCCAAAGAATTTTTCTTAATAGACACTAAACATACTTGCACAATTAAAATGCTTTCAGAACAGTGACCTGCTGCCAGGTAAGGTGGGCAATGATGTAAAGCTGGGATGGGGGCTTGACAAAGGGTGGATCAATTCCAGAACAGAACAGATTATGTTCTTTCTCTTCAGATGTCACTAATGGAAATCACCTTTCATGTTGGCACGTATCACAAGAACCCTTAAAACAACCCCTGTGAATGAAAATGAAGAGAAATCACAATACAAATGATGCAAAGCCACTTTTCAAATATTTAGGAGAGTCGAAATGTATTTGTGGTCTTTTGCAGTAAACTGGTGAAATTCAGAGGATTGGCTATTACATTTTTAATAGATAAACTATTATAAAATTATGCTGCGAACGGTTGGGCTTGCTGTTTTCTTTCTTTCTTTTTTTTTTGTTTTATGACCACTGGCAAGAGCAGTCTGTGGGCTCCTGGATGGAGTAGCTGACCCAGGTGGAGTTGCTGGTGCAGTAGAGGTGCACAGTCCTCCTGTGCAGCCCCAGCTCCCTGCAGCACTTGCAGAACCGGGCGTAGCTGTTGATGTTGTAGTTGTAGATGCTGGCGGACGGGCACTTTCCATCACACGAGACAATGTTCACCTGCCAACACACACACACCATCAGCACGGGGCAGGCAGCACCCGGGGCTGCAGCAGCTCTCAACACACCACCCACCCAAATCCAGCAGCAAGGCACTGAAAAGTGTGGGTGCATTTCCTCCACACTTATGAAACCCCACTGCATCTG
>VZTT01032698.1:20479-42960 GCA_013400855.1 Buphagus erythrorhynchus | reverse complement strand
CTCTCTCTCTCATGGAGTAAGTCCAGAGTTTTGTTTTATAGGTTCCTCTAAAGCATCAGAGTTGTTTCCAGTATCCTGTTCTGGACAATTAGTCCCAGCAGTGTATGACATGGTGCTTTCCTAACAGAATATTTTATAAGGTCACTTCATCATCTGGTCCTTGTTCCACGAGGCCGTTCAAAAGTAACAACACTGGAGACAAAATCCCCTTATGCTCATTTTGGTGTGTTGGAAACTACCAGAATGTTTGCTGGAAGAGACAAAATGTGGCTGAAACAAATCCACAGATTTTCCCCTAATAGAGTTACTAGAATAATAGCAAGGTCATGACTCCCCCTCACTCCTCATAATTGCTGCAGCACATCCCTAAAAGGGGTGGCTGACCACAATACAAATATTTTTTTTATGTTGCAGGAAGAAGTTGTTGAGAAATCTCTTGGAGCACATGAATGTCAGCCTTACATTTTACTTGGGACCAACTCTTTGACAGGATGCTCATTTTCTCACATCTACATCATTCTTTAACACCAAATCCACACCTTTCCATGAAAAAGCTGTGGGATTTTTTTCC
The DNA here is from genome assembly GCA_013400855.1 of Buphagus erythrorhynchus. NCBI lineage: Eukaryota > Metazoa > Chordata > Aves > Passeriformes > Sturnidae > Buphagus > Buphagus erythrorhynchus. The sequence goes on along the minus strand of VZTT01032698.1, from coordinate 42,389 downwards.
AAATAGTAAATGTGTATTTTCTGCCTTGTTTGTATTAGGATGTAGTACCTAAAAAAATACAAACTAATGCTTGAGGTAAAACTAGAACTAAGAGACAAGACCATGGTGTGGTCCTGTGTCCTTCTCCTCAAATAATCTTCGTCTGCAGTGGCAGTGATGACACCAGAGGGTGACAGTGACCAGAGAAGGGGGTGTTATCCATGTGTTTGTGCTTCAGAAAGGGTAGGGCTATCAGGTGTCTATTTACAGGTCCCAGGAGAGACACTGGTGTATCTTAATGAACACTTCATATTCCACCAGACACTTGAAGCTCAGACTCAAAAGCCAACACTTAAACAAGTGTTAAACTCTTTAACATATTTTCTGGCATGTTGTTTTTGCCAATATTTGTTGTTTTAATCACAAGTGACAGCCAAACAGTAATTTGGGCTGTTTATTAGAACAGCAGCATGTTCTGCTCCTTCTGAGGCCACACAGATATTCAGAATTAGCATTCCCACAAAGGTTTTCCAGGAAGTAGTGGCTTCTGGGAACCTGAAGGATAGAATGGAAATTGCTGATCAGAACAAGAAGCTGTAGATCCCTTGAGGGGACACACAAAGCAGCACGGGATGCTGCTGACACTCTGTTTGAATTGGGTGGATTTATGAGCTTTTCTGATAAGAACTATTATCTGGGGCTGGGATCAGACACCCCTCCCCTTTGCTGGAATTTCTCTTGGTTTGTTCTGTTCCCAGCTCTGAGCACTTCTGGAGAGTGTCCCCGTTGATTCTTGCAAATTCATGAAGATGGGAATCTAAGGCTAATGGTATCCTGTGAATTTGCATTAGAGGCTGCAGTGACCTTAGAGATGCAGGAAGTCTTTAGGCTGACCCAGAGCAGTAGGAGCAGACTGGCAGCTCCAGCTTTGTGCCTTGGGCTGGGCTGGCAGTGACCAGTCCTTCGTGGGATTTGCACTCCTGGGTGCCAGCTACTGATACCAGCAAGGGGTGACTGAGAGCAGGCTCCCCATGAGCACTGCATTTTGCATTTCAGAGTCTCCAAATACCAGAGGCATTATCTCAAGCTGCAGAGCATTGTAAATCAGAGTTAATTCTTTCCAGCAGTCAGCTTTGATATGGCCCTCCCTTTCATTACCCACTCCCTAAAGGAAGAAAGAACACTCTAAGGGTCCTACCCCCGTAAATGTTCCTGGATTCAAAAAGACAAAAATGACACTATTTGATTTGCATGTGCAGAAAACTGGTGGTGTAAAATTCCCCTGCAGGATAGAGGATAAAACCAGGGGTTAAAATAGTAAATTAGCACCTCTGGCTCAACTCTACTGAGTTCACTGCAGATCTTTTAAAGTTTATCCTCCTTGTATAAGTTATTTAGAGAACTATGTCACTTCCTCATATAAGTTATTTAGAGAACATTTTCTGAGCACTCCTTACATTGATTTAAAGCTTCCTACTTTTAAAAACCACATTCATTTGAGAGATGGGTAGATTCTGGTATAGGATGTAGCAGTTGACAGGTCTTGCTCAAATCAAATGTCACTGCTGGAAGCAGGAACCAGTCTCCTGAGCCTTGATCCCAGTGCTGTAGTTTTATGGAATGCCTGGGATGCACACTTAGTGGGAAGCACACCAGGAACAGTTCCTGGCTCTGCAGAAACAAACAGAACTTTTTTTCTTTTTAAAGGCACTGAGAGCAGTGAAGGCTGAGTAACAAAGCAGGCATGAGCCACAAGGTGTCTGATGAAATGACATAGTTTGAGGTTTTTATGTAACCATATGGAAAGCTGTGATATGTGTATGAGACTTTCCTGGATATTCAAAGTTTTCAGGGAATTATGACTTGCAGCAGTGAGTCAGCAGTTTCAGCTGAGGCAAGGATTAACCTTCCTGTCAGGACAGTCTCAAACAAGCTTGAAAAAGCAAAACCACAGAGCTAGGTGACAAATAATATATTTTGGGAAACAAAAGGTCAGCATCTGGGGCCTTAAGACCAAAGCAGATCTGTCATGAAGCATTCAGCCAAGATCAGAAGTGAGCACTGGCCACAGTGTCACTGCAGGCAGGTACACTGCCACCTGTCCCACACCTGCAAAGCCTCCTGTTTTCTAGATAAGTTCAGCATTTGGGAGAAGGTCAGAAAAAATTTGTAAAACTGCCTCCCTTTAACCTGAAAGGGTTTATCCCTATTGTGGTCACACTTGTATCACTCTCCAAGAAAACTGTTGAGATGTTTATTCCCTGTGCAATCAAAAGACCCAAAGTTTGGCTCTGTTTTCTTCTGCAGGAGGATGCAGGCTCTCCAAAGGCAGTGCTGTGTCACAGTGTGCTGGGTTCCCAGGTACATGAGCCCTGTGCACAATGATCAAGCTCCCTCTCAGGTAATATACATCACAGCCTGAAAGCTGCTTCCTCCACCTCCCTTTGCAGTCCGTGTTTTAATCAGCACCATCTGGGATTCGCTTCCTTTTATTTACTTATTTTTGGGTACAGGTGGTTTTAGATCCTCAGATTTTGGTCAGCCTGCCTGGAAACTCTTCCAAATTTGAGATTATCAGCTCATGTGCTGGATGGAGACTGGGATAAGGGTTCTGGGCACTTGAGAGCAGACACAAGACAGGAACAGAAGTGACCCATCAGCAGACACTGAACTTAGCTGCAGCATCAACTTTTTAAGGTTATTTTCTCAGCACAGCTGGCTTGGGGGCTGTACTGTCACACATCCACGCTTGGCTGAGTGATCCAGCACAAATGACCCCATTTTCCCAGGAATGCAGAGGGAGTTTGCTGCGAGCATGGCTCTGTTGGCCACAACAGAAATCAGGCGTGTAAATCCCTTTCTTTTAGCCTCAAACTCGTCAAAGGGAGAATTAAATCCCCAGCCTTTCTAGCCCTTGTAGGGAAAGAACTGAATGGAGCAGGGACAAGCAGCAAGTAATGATCTCTGCCACCTCCCCTGTGCACTACCCAATTTATTTTGAAGTGCTATTTTTGTTCAGCCTCAGACATTTGAAACATTTTGCCTGGAGCACAAAATATCACATTTCCCAGCTCGATGAGCAACCCGCACAGAGTTGTGCTAAACACTTTATGAAAGCTGTTCTGTGAAATAAAACACGTGGTATTTTAGCATTTTTGCTCAACCTGACTTACCTGACAGGCACTGCAGGTCATGAGAGGGAGCCAGCCTGAGGGACTTCACATCAGGGCACCAGTGCATTGTATTTTGGTATGGATGGATGGATGGATGGATGGATGGATGGATGGATGGATGGATGGATCAATGTGCTTGTCTGGGCTCTGTGAAAACAGCAAAAAGATTATTGTGTTCAGAGCCAGATAAGCAGCACCTTAATTTTGCTGGATGTGTTGTGTCCCAACACACAGCTTAGAACTGGCTCACCAAAATGCAAGTGTGGCTCTCACCTCCATCCCTGCAGAAACCCCCAGTCAATGCCCCAAAAACCTGGGCTCCCTGCACAAGGATTGTCCTCCACCCTCTTGGAAGAGCACCTGAATTAACAGATAATGTATGTATAGCTCTGGGGCTCCCACGATCTGCAGCCTAATCCTGGTGCTATCAGTTCTGTTTTAATAAGCAATACATGGATTTTCCTGTTTTGCTCATGATGGTAATTGGTAAGTGACCTCCCTGCTGTCACCCATGTGCTTTTCCACGCTATTTTCTGCCCTGTTGTGGGTGGGGGGAGAGGGGAGCAGCTGGGTGGGCATTGGCAGCTGGCCATGGTCAGCCCAGGACTGCAAACACCAGCCCAAGGGGCCCCAATCCTCAGCAGAACAGGCACATACCTGCTCTTCTCTGTGGTCCCAGTCCTGTAGAAATGAGCCATGGAAGAGGATTTGTTAACAAATTTGTTAAGTTTGCTCATTTGTTAACATGCTCAGGTGTGTACATTGCAAAATACACTCGGTTCAGCCTGGTCACATAGTTTTACTCATTATCAGCTATCTGAAAATAGATGTTAAAATAATACCTCTTTCATCATAATTTATTAAAAAAATAAATCCTACATTGACCTTATCAATTGTTCTTACTTCTTAGAATCTCTGTACCTGCAGTTCCTGTTGAGGATTTGGCCAAGCAGAACTCCTGTCTGACATTAAACAATAATGTGTTTCCTAACTGGAAAAAAAAAAAAAAGCCTAAATAGTTTTCTTTGATTTTTCCCGTGGTTGATTAGTCCAACATACGTACAGGGAAGCTGCCTCCCTAGGGATGCCTCAACACAAACAGCCATAAATGAATTAACTAAAACCAAAACCTCCCTTAACCTGCTCAAAGGAACATTTGTAGCAGAGGTGTATTTATCTCTCTGTTTTACTCAGAGTGACAGCAATTGAGCAAAACAGGAGCTGGGAATAGACATCTCTCCATAACATCCAACTGGAAAACAGAACTGCTGCCAAATCTAGTGGAACTAGATTATCTCAGTCCTCTAGGTAGGCTTTCAGCAGCCTCCAGCATCAGCACGTGCTTTGGGAAAATAAATTATATCCCACAGAGGTGTCCCAGGTTCCCTTCTGCAGCCAGCACTGCTGAGAAAGCTCTGCTCCAAAAACTCTTCTGGTGCTCGGACAAACATGGAGGAAAAGGACACTCTTGGCCTTTTTTACTCCTCCCCTGAGTCTCCTCCATGCAGAGGGTGTGCCAGGGTTTTGCCTCTTGTCCCCTCCCAGCCTGGCAGGGACCTGCCAGTGCCTGTTTGGCACCTCAGCAGGGCTGATGCTATCAGAGCTGTTAACTCTGTGCCCGAGTCCAGGAGCAGCAGTGACCTCCCAACCCAGGGCTCTGATCACAGCTGAGACACACTGCAGCAGCTTTTCAGCACCGTGTAGTTCATTAGAAGAATGTCAAGGCTTAAAAAGAAAAATCAGTATTATGAGACATCTACAAGCTCCTACCAAGCCCCCAGGTGTTTTCAGGAGTTTCAGGCTCTTGTCTGAGCAGCAGAATTTTGGCCAAAGACACTAAAATAGCATCTTTAGGATGCCACTGCCAAGTCCTCATAAGTAACAGCAAAGAATTTCACGACTTGGTGCAATGTAACCATGTAAGGGCAACTCTGTCCATCTTGTACAGTACCAGTACAGTTCATTCCCTTTCATGGCCCTCGAACATCTGAACTATTCCTGTTCCAAGAAAACAAAGAACATTTTACATCACAATACTACAAAATGCAACCGAAAGTGGATTTTTAAAGGGACACATATCCTCCCTGGATAGGATTCTGCAGAAATTTTGGCAGGACTCACATGCAGTCTTGCTGGTGATGATGGTGTGAACTTCAGGAAGCCTTTAGCACAGCACTAAACCATTCCCAACTGAACTGTTTCAGGAAATGGCATCATTAACATTTCATATTTTGCCAAGAAATTAATGAGAGAGTAATTTGTTTCAATTTTTTAAAACTCTGAAAACCAAATGGCAACAATCAGTGTTACAAAGCACAGAACATTTAAAATTACAATATAATCCTTAAATACTCAGACCAGAAGTGTAAATTTGGGTCAGCTATGTACTAATGGGGTTGTACTGCTTAAAAAGACATCTGAGAGACCTCAAGTTCATCTTGAACTTCTATGCTGTCAGTTCACTGTGCCTTATGGAGGAATTCCACTGAAATCCACATGGATGAACAGAATCTCAGGGGATTAGGAACAAGTCAACAATATTTAAACTCTGGTAAACCAGGCATTTATCAGCAGCAAACAGTTAAGGGTTTTATTTAAAGTTCTACCCTAATGCCAAGGCAGAAGCAGCTAATTTAAGATATGTCAGAAAAAAATATCAAGTCCAATTAAAATTTATCTCCTCTTACTCTGTACAAAGGAAAGTAATAAGGATTGGACATAAGCCAAGCTGAAATCTCTCTGGTTTGAAGACTGTATTTTTCTTTCCAGAAAATGTTTTCACAGATTTATCTCCTGGAAAAAATGAATTATTTATAGGAGAATCACAACACTGTCATCCCTCCTCCCCCTTTTTCTTAATGTATCCTTCATGGTTAACTTAGTTGTCAGAAGAAAATAGCTCAAAAATAAAGAATGGATTAACTTCCCCCCTTATTTTAGTATTTAAAAGGTTTCTCTTGTGCTTTGTGTATTAAGTTCAACATGAATTCAACATGAAATAATTTTTTTGGCCTTTTAAACTGATTTCCTCCCTACTTGCAACACCCAGGAGTTCATCTTTTAAAAGTTCTATCAGGTCATAGTAGTAAATTCAAGTGTTATCAGTGGGAAGGGAGATTGTGCAGCCAAAGATGTTTCAGGTTATGGCTCTGCTAAAAAGGGCTCTCAGCCTGTTGACTTCTCTGCTGCAACTGCTCCTGGAATAAAGGTTTAGTTATGGACTTCACTGTATCTATACAGCAGCTTACACTCTAAATCCTGATTCATGATTTGCAAAAAAAACTTATTACAATTACAAAAAACCCCCACACCACACTGTAACTACACGTTAACACGGCCTGATTTGCTCTGCTAATATTCAGTAGGTATCCATGGTGCCAAAACCTTCCAAATAAATATGCTGCACTTTGTCATGTCTGAGAAGAAAAATGTAGATAAGGAGAAAGATACCACACTTAGGTAGTTCAGCCATTCTCCTTAGTGCAGAGGCAACAGCATCCCTGTTCCAGGCTGTCCCCAGAGACCTGAGCCTTGTTTCCCACACACACATGCACATCAGAAATAATTTCAGATTTGCAAACAAATCAGAAATAAAGCACATGGTAATCTCCTCTCACTGGTGAGAGCTTGCAGCATAAACAAGAAAGCATCACCAAACAGCCTCTGTCACTTGGAAGAGTTCTGTGGGGGCCTGTGCAGAGATTTGAGGGTGGACAACTGCAAATGTTATCCCAGAGATGACCCCAAGCAGGGAAGTGTAAATGTGGATGTAACCTCTGAGAAATGCTTGAGAACATGCAGATCAAGATACACCACCAGAACAGTCCCTGTGTGCTTGTGGGTATTATGGAACTGGTAAAATGCAGCTGACAGGGGAAATTTTTCCATACAAGTCATACCCTATAACCTTATTTTAAACCCAAATCTATATATGACATTTATTTAAATGATAATCACAAAGTGAGAAATAAACCTGCTGTGTGCAAACAAAATCTACCAACACAAAAGCAGCACCTGGAAGAAAGGACAGACCCTTTTTTGTATCCTAACAAGAATCCCCTTAGTTTTTCCAGTGAAAAAGCAGCAAGCTCAGTTAGATTGCTACATTGCAAGTGTTCCATTACAGATGCAAAACTTACTAAATCTGGAAAAGAAAAATGACAGTGAAGCCAAGAATAAAGTGGAAATCCTTGACTTTCAACTCTGGCACTGCTTTACAAGCTGATTCGTTTTAAGAATTCACAATCAGAATCTGTATTAAGACACATTTTCAAGTCTTTTAAGACTACCTATAATAAACCCAGTCGTGTTTATGACTTGAACAAAAGACACAGCACAATACAGTTTTGAATTGTTTATTTCACATGTTCTATACTGGAGTTTCTTCAGTTAGAAGTTCCTAGAAAAAAATGAAATAAACATTGTTAAAAATTAGTTTGCTTCAACAGCTCAAGTAAATATCTTTAATCAACTGTGTAATCATGCTATAAATACAACATACAGACTGTCATCCTAAAAACTGGATTTGGGAATGGAAGTTCCCCCTGCAAGAGTTAGAGGATAAGATCAACATACGTACTTGGAAACAATTCCATCATTTTTCGCCAGACGCAAAATGGAGTCATCTGATTCCCCCTGTAAAAACAGAAAAGAAAATATTCTCAAGTGTCCAAATAATTGCTGACACGTGTGGAAGAAAGGCAGCTGCAGCAGTTAGTGCAGATTAGTGTTTTCAAAATAAACTGTTAATTCTTTGTCATCCTTAAGGGTAATAAATTGCTTTAACCACATAAAAATATGCATTTGCATGAACAACATATATTTATGGATAAGTGGACTTGTGATGGACTCCTCACACCATTTTTAAGTCAAGGTAGTATCATCTCCAGTAATTATAAACAACACATAAAAGCCAGGATTAATACCTTGGTGTACATCCTTAAAAGAAAGAAAATCACTTGCATCCTTTACTTAAAAAAAACTCCACAACCATCTCCAGAAGAAATTGATTATTCCAAATTAATCCAAGGCCCTGGCATAGGTCACCCATTGAAGCTGTGACTGCCCCACCCCTGGAAGTGTCCAAGGCCAGGCTGGACAGGGCTTGGAGCAGCCTGGGACAGTGGAAGGTGTCCCTGCCCATGGCAGGGGTGGAATGAGATGAGCTTTAAGGTCCCTCCCAACTAAACCTTTCTGTGATTCTGTCAATTTGTTCACAGCTTCACTATCCCCAAAAGCCACTGTGAAAACACACTTCACACAGTGTTTTCAGGGCCAGATACACATCTAATGAATGACTACTGATGAGACAAAGTAGCACAGTAATTCTGCAGGTCAGGAAGGCACTCACCATTCTCCGGATGGGGCCGCAGATGGCGTAAGTCCTGAACTGCCCATTCACTCTGCCTGTCACCTTGTCCACCTGCAACCACAGCAAAGCTGCTGCCCACACAGGTTCTTACAAAGTTTTACACTCTCACATCACACTTGCCAAGAACCCAAAGTTCAAAACTGCAGAAAAATACTTGGAAGTGTTTAGAAAATAAACCACAAAATCTCAAGGCAAATACTGAAGTTTGAAAGACAGCTACAATGATCTTTGCACAGCAAATCTGTAGCTACATAGTGCAGCCATGAAATTTAGTGGATCACACAGATTGACAAGAAATGGTAGCTAAAAGAAAAAAAATATTTTAGTTCTGAACAAATGGAAAAGCTCAGTGTAAAGTAGATTTTCCTGCCTTTACTCTTTTTTTGTTTCTTTTAACTAAGGTCATATCATGGAAAATTGAACTGAAGGGGGAAGGGCACAGACTTGTTACATGAGTAGGAAAACGTCCAAGCTAAGAGACCTAAATTGTCTCACTTTCTCAAGCTGCTGAGAAATTTAACAGGAAAAAGACTAAACAATATAAATCATGGAATTAAACAGTGTAGTGAACCCTGTAATACCAGGAGGGTTCACTTCCATGCCCTGCTAATCTCTGATCCTTTGAAAACAAAGAATAGGGATCACTTAAGGAATGAAATATGGTGAACAAGGAAAGTATTTGCCTTAACAACTACAGGAAATCAGAATTACGGTGTTTTTTTTAAAGTTTTTTTTTTTTTTTTGGTGAGATAACTCAGGAGACTCAGAGTTTTAAAAGATATGGGAATGTGGTCTTCCATTCAAGAACCAAATCAAGTTCTGTAGCTCATAAGCTATAGGAACATTGTGTCCACAAAATTCCTAGAAGCTGAATTTAATAAACAATTGGGAAAAAAACCCCAAACCATGCTACAAGGAGCTTAAATTAACTGGAACCCACATGTATTAACTGGGAACCTACAGGAGTCAAGGTCTATTGTGACTTTCTTTACTGAATTACTGAAGATACATCATAAGCTGTTTAATTCTGTAACTTTTATCAAAATTTTAAAGGTTTAGCTCTCTCATCACATATCCTGTTAATGAACTTACCTCAGAAATGTTTATCTGAATAGAAGCATGATCCTTAGCACCAATGATTCGGTTGCTAGCAGAGCTAAGGAATATAACAGGATAGATTTAAACAAAAGGAAACAGGCAGTGACATTGACAAAAAAAAGCTACTAAAGCCAATTCTACAGGCAAATTAAAACTGCACAAGAAATTTAGACTGTAAAAGTTTAAGCTTTCATTGCTTACAAGATTAAAATGCAGTTTAAAGTACATTTAAAGGAAATTTTCACTCGGTAGCATCACACTAATTAGCCAATTATCCCTTCACTTTTGTATCTATGTGCACAGTTCATCTTCATACACTGTACAGGGCAGTACAGGCCTTCAAAACACACAGAAGGTTATTTTATTTTCTAAAATGCAAAAATACAGTCATCTAGTTAATTAATAAGATTCATTTCTATGCCTTTTTTGCTGAGAGCCACTACAGCTGTCAAAGACATTAAGGCTGGAAATGTTCAAGAATCACAGGCTGTAAAACATATTCGATTTAATCTAATAAGATTCATAGAAGTGGCTTATTTTTAGTGATTTTTTTAAACTGACAGAAAACTGATTTTTCCTCCTCCATACAGATATTCACAGCTACAAAAAGCCCCTCAGGGGCCACTCCAGCCCTGCCCGGCTCCTCAGCCACTGCTCACCATTTCCGAGGGACATAAAGGTCCACGAACTCCCCAGCGTCGTTCTGCATCTCGTCCTGGTCCTTGCTGAGGCACTCAGCACAAACACCTGGAAAAATCAGGGAATGTCATGAGTTGGAAGGGACCCATAAGGATCATTGAGTCTAAGTCCTGGCCCTGCACAGATTATCTCAAAATCCCACCCCGAGCATCCCCGGAGCGCTGTCCAAACGCTCCTGGAGCTCTGGCAGCCCCGGGGCCGTGTCCGTTCCCTGGGGAGCCTGAGCAGTGCCCAGCACCCTCTGGGGGAAGAACCTTTCCCAAAATCCACCCTCACCCTCCCTGACACAGCTCCAGCCGCCGTGAGGTGATGCCGGAGCTCGGCAAGGCCCACGGGCTGTGCCCTGCAGCCGGACCTGCGTGCAGAACAATCCCCACCGGCCCCGGCCTCAGCATCAGCATCGCTCCCGGGGCTCCGCCGTCATCGCTCCCGCCACCGCCACCACCACCACCGCTGCCATCGCTCCCACAGGCCCTGCCACAGCTCCAGGCCCCGCCACAGCTCCCATCGCTCCCACCGGCCCTGCCACCGCTTCAGGCCCCGCCACAGCTCCCATCGCTCCCGCCACCGCTTCCGGTCCCACCACCACAGCTCCCATCGCTCCCACCGGCCCTGCCACCGCTCCAGGCCCCGCCACAGCTCCCATCGCTCCCACAGGCCCCATCACAGCTCCAGGCCCAGCCACAGCTCCCATCGCTCCCACCGGCCCCACCACCGCTCCCATCGNCCACAGCTCCCATCGCTCCCGCCACCACCACCACAGCTCCCATCGCTCCCACAGGCCCCGCCACAGCTCCCATCGCTCCTATCGTTCCCACGGGCCCCACCACCGCTCCAGGCCCCGCCACAGCTCCCATCGCTCCCACCGGCCCCGCCACCACCCTCATCGTTCCCACCAGTCCCGCTCCCACCAGTCCCGGCCCCACCACCGCTCCCCGTCCCGCTCCCACCTCACGCGCGGCCGGGCGGAAAGGAAGGGGCGGGGCCGGACACGGAATTACGTCACACACAGGCGAGCACTTCCTGCACGGCCGCGTGACGTCACGGCGCGGGCCATGGCGGCGCCGGGGGTGCCGCGGGCGGCGGATCCGCCCCGCAGGGCCCCACAGCGCTCCCAGCTGTCCAGGCCCCGCCACAGGGGCCAGGCCTGGCCCTGACGGGGCCATCCCCCCTCCCGGGCCGGCACACCTGAGCGGGGCTCTCAGGTGCCGTTCTAAACGCACCCCTGGCACCTGCTCCAGGTGAGCCGCCCTCGGCAGGTGGGTTGGACGGGATGGGCTCCGCAGGTCCCTTCCATCCTGAACCCTTCTGTGATTCTATGGCCACACCACCCCGGAGCCCTCGCAGAAATCCGAAAGACCATTCCGAGCTGCTGGAGAGGGTCTGGTGGAGGCCCCACGATGATGAGTCTGGGGCATCTCAGGAGGAGAGACTGGAGGAGCTGGGCCTGTTTACTCTGCAGAAGACTGAGAGGGGATCTCCTCAATCCATACAAATATCTCCAAGGAGTGCCAGAAGATGTTGCCAGACTCTTTTTAGTGGTGCCCTGCAACAGGACAAGGAGAAATGGCCATAAACTAAAACACAAAAAAATCCCACCTGAACCTGAGGAATAATTTTCCATTAAGGGTGGCACAGCACTGGGACAGCTGCCCAGGGACATCAGGGAGTCTTCATCTCTGGAGATACTGCAAACCCACCTGGACACATTCCTGTGTCACCTGCTCCAGGTGACTGCCTGAGCACAGGGTCAGACACGATCTCCAGAAGGCCATTCCATTATTAGAACACCATCCATTATATTATTCCAAAATGAGACATTTGGTTACAAACCATGTACCAAAACAGGTTTTATTTCACAGCATCTTAATTTCACAGAAAAAACAAATAAACAAACCAAAACAGGCCACAACTCAGACTTTTAAATAATGGAATATGACAAAACTAGAAGAGTTTTTGTTTACAGGAAAATGTACAGGCTCTTCTCAAGAGAGTTCTCCGTGCTGAGCCACCCCAGCAGCACCTTCACAAAGCACCAGACCCCCCGTCGGTGTAAACCTGTTTCTCTTCAGAGCAAGAGGAGTTTGGCTGTGCAAACGTAAACCGGCAGGTCTGGGTCTGGCTTTGGGTCCCGCGCTGTTTGTGAACAGAAAGGTACTGATAGTCCTTTGCCACATGGTGGCAGCTTTTAGGTGAAAAGAGAGAGATTCCCACCCAGGACTGCGAGCTCCGCTCTGGAAACGGCAAAAGCGGCGGGCAAAGCACATGGAGGAGGGGCTGGGTCCCTGCAGAAGGGCTGTGCCTGCACACACACACACCAGGCACCCCCTGCACAAGCCCCAGGCTCGGGGCAGCATCGCCCCAATGCCAGGCTCTGCCAGACAAGGCTGGCACAGCCCTCGTGCCCTGTGTCATCCTTGGCCCGTGCTCCCTGCAGCTTCCCAAGTGTGTGCCCAAGCCAAGTTCTAGAGTAACTATTAGACAACATTCAGCTTTCTGTAATTTAATACTCCTTTGTCCCAATTTGTTGTCCTGGAAGAAAACAAAAGCTTGCCGGTTTTATGACGTAAACTCAGATTCTAGGAGTGTAATTACAGCCCAAATGGCCACCTGAACTAGACAAACTTCCACTGAATAGAGACTGCAAAGTGTTGCAAACCAAAGTGCATTTTGTTCCTTTAGATGGTGAGAAAGGAAAGTTAATGTTGTTACAGAAAACTCTTTATACACTAAATAAAGAAGTTTCCAGAGAAAGACATGTTCAGATTTCATTCATACTAATCGAGCTGTTCTGTGAGAAATTTCTTTGTTGTACCTCTGTTCACTCCACAATGCCTTGGGAAGTGGTGGACCACCTCAGCTGTCTGCACCACTGTTTGTTAATTTGGAGGCTCATTACACACTAGAGGTTTAGTACATCACTATTTTGGCATGCAAGGACACTTATATTCAGCAGAAAGTTTAACTAGTAGGCAATTTTTTAAACCTTTGGAAGATAACTGGCAAGCTTGTTGTTTAAGCTATTAGCTACCATCTCACTTCTGGAGACTGGAAAGTCCTGTGTTAGAGAAATCACAAGCATATTAAATTTTACACAAGTAATTTGAAGCTACATACAGCTGAACACAGTTACAAAAGGTTTGATAGTCACTGTAATTATTATATATGAAAAATACACTTTGAGCCTCACTCAGAGAAGAAGGGGGTCCAGTAAAGTTTGCTGCAACTCTAACGAAGCCAAATTAGCTTCAGACAAAACACAGCTGAAGAGCAAAGATTCAGCTTTGGTTTTGGCTACAACCAATATTTAATACAAGGAACAAGAATTTACAAATTTACATTACTTTACATATTGGATAGCTAGTCCCTGACCTCAGCATGAGGTCTGTTAGTTTATGAGTCAAACTTAAATTCCAACTTCCTCAGTTGGAATAACCAAGTATCACTCTTGTTCCTTGCAAACAGACCCAGTAACTTGTATCATAATATTGCTTCAGAAAATAAACCCAAGAACCAATATCACAGAAGGTTCCACATATAATCAAGAATTCATTCCCAACCTGAATACTGTAAAAATAAAGGAAGGAACAGCCAATGGGCAGAGAAGTTATTTGAGCTCTGTGTATGCACTGGAGAGCTGCTGGGCACCAGCCAGTAGTGGCTGCTCAGATGTGCAAGAAATGCCAGTTTTATGAGGACCATCACAGTGATGCAACGCTTGGAAGAACAGAGAGTAAAAAAAGTAGCATTTTAAATACCGAGCATGCTTTGTTTCATTGGCTTCAGCTGGCAGCAGTAACTCCACTGGCTTCATATTTGCTCAGATAAGACCATCTATAATACAGTCATCCTAAAAAAGGTGCTTATTTCAGGCTATGGAACAGTGAAACAAATAAAACCCCTAAATGAAATATTTGACAGCAAATTGCTCTTAGTCAAGTGCTCATCTTCCACTCAAGAGTGAATTAGGACGGCAATCACTTCCCAGCTACCTCACTCAACATGTGGTACTTCATAACAGGTTTCCAAACCACTTTTCCTTCTAAAGTAAAATGTATATTTTGAAGTTGTTTATAGTAAATAAACCAAAATGGAGTAATTTCAATCTCGCTACTTATAAATCATAGAATAGATGCCTTGTATATTATTAGTGCAGATATACTGGAATTGTTTTCCTTGTATGCAAGGCCAATGCAGGTAAAGAATAAATGGCTATACAAATTCAGGATTCCCCACTAAATAACAGAACTAACTTAAAAAGCACTGGTACCAGACCAGCCAGTTTTAGGCACATCTTTAAAAAAATAAAGTATGCATTTCATTAATGTAAAAATGTAAGAAGATTCTTAGAAACATCTGAACTTTATGGTGCACTGGAATGGAAGTGATGTTCCTTCAGTTTCAAGGAATACAATAAAGGCTTAAAACAAAACAAAAGAAAAAGAACCAATACCATAGTATTCTTCATAGGGAAGAACAGTTTTAGTAAAACCAGGAAGATAAATAAGGAATAATAAGCAGCCATGACAGCTGACTGGTGAATATTTGTGCTTTAAATGTCCAAAAGAAAACAAAAGTTCAGTAACTCTTCTTGTACCATCCCCTAGATTTGGCATCTGTGTCCATAGACCTCGACAGTTCCCAACACCCTGCAGCCTTCCCAACGAGCTGGAGCTGGCACCTCCACCAGCAGCATCCTGGGATGGGATCCCAGCACAGCTGGATGCTGGCTGGGATAGAGCTTTGGTTAAGACTGTTGTGTGAGCCGTCTGTAATGAGGTAAAACTTGGTTTTCAGGGAGATACAGAGCCAGTTCCAAAGCTACGAGGACGGTGAATTCGAAACCGATGAGATCTCTTCTGTTGAATCTGAATCTCTCCTCTAGTTTCTATGACAGTAGTAACAAAACAAAGGGGGGGAGAAAGAATTAGTTAATCCAGGTGATTTCAAGGCATTGTTAGATTAAGTCAGTGATGCATGGCCTGAGCTGTAGCTTCAGAATTAAAACCAGCTTATCAGCTCAGCTGTGACACCCACACAACAGTTACTGCTTCTCTGGCAAACACATGCAAGTGCAAAAATAACTTTACTGTAGGATCAGTAAGACACTAGCCTGCACCAGGCAGATAGTTTTAATGAATTAACAAAATAAAGCAAGGAAGAGCCCTAATGAGACATAAAACTGGCTGAAAGAGCTGGTCTTCCATGCAAGCACATGCCACTGAAAACCTTGCATTTAATCTTTGCCTATGAGCTAGGGAGGAGGTTCTGACAACAGCTGGAACAAAGCTCACAGCACTTACATCTATTAGGTGTTTAACTTCGTGTTTCCTGAGGTCACTGCTGATCTTGGCTGCGAGCAGAACACAAGCACCAGCACACAGTTTGCGGTTCTGTTTGTTGAGTTTGCCTTGGAGGACGAGCTTCTCAAAGTAAACATAAGCCATGGAGACAGTCACCGGCTCCAGACTGCACTCCTCACTCAGGTTTCTCATCTCTCTCTTCAAACTGGGAATAGGAGAATGTTGGGAAGGATGAAAATTTAACAGAAAAGTTTTACAGATATACAGAAGATTCTATAGAAATAAAAGCAAGTTTTGACATATAAAAGATGCTTTTAGGGCCAGTTGTTGCTGAAACAGCTGAGAGAACAAAGGTTTGGTCGAGTTAGGAGTTTTATGACTAAAGTCCAAAGACTAAGTGGCTTTCAAACAAAAGGATAAATCTTCTTCAAATAAGGCACATTTTCTACCAAGCAAAAAAGCACAGGCAGACAGAAAGATGTTTTTTATTAAAGCTAGAAAAAATTTCCACTGCAAAACAAGTCCCAGAGTTTAACATGTAACTACTAACTCAGATGATTGGCTAGTCACTAACATAATATAGTAATTTTAGCAGTTTTAATAGGTTATATGTAAATGTAAAAAGTATTGTGTATAATGTTGATAGGTTGTTATGTAACAAAATGCACAGCAGAAAAAGAAATATAATGCTTTGTAACATTCATAGAATGGGGCTTCAGGACACATGGCTTGCCTATAGCAGCAGCTATAGGCTCATCCATGACCCCCAACTTCTGTGACCTTGTCTATGCAATAAATATCATTTTAAGAGCTGGCTGAAGCCTCCATCTCTCTGTCAGGCTCTCACAGGAGAAAAGACACCCCCCAGACATGACAGATTTTATTAAATGCTGTAGAAATTCTGTAGCACAGCAACTCAGAGGAACATATGGACAAGACTCCTATTTGGAAAACCATGACAAGTATTATCCTAGAGTGGAAAAGCCCAGCTGGCAGCAAGCTGGTGCTGATGCACAAACTGATTTCACCTGGCTGACAACACCCACTGTGGTGGAACAACTCCTCATCTGCCCATAAACACCAGAGCTTAGCTGCCTCACTGACACACAGCCTATTGCTGTAGGATTCCTTCTGGGCTCCCAAACTGGTTTGTGATTCATATCATAAGAGTGAACCACTCTGACCTACAGAAAACCACATCAGAGCCCTGCAGATGAGAGCAGCTGCTGCATAGAGACCTGTCCAGTACACACCTGTGTAAGAGCCAGGTGTGAGGGGAAAGCTGCTTTCCACACTTCCCTTCACCTCAGCATTTAGCAGGCTTGGAGGTGGATGGTTCCTCTCAGGGCTGCCATCCACACTCTACTGCATGATCTCTGCACAAACACACTGCTCTGGACTGCTGCAAAGAGGAGCATGCAGGACTCAGGCAGAACAGACTGCCCAAGCAAACCTTCCCCTGGAGCTGAGCTACACATGGCCCTGGTGACTCAGCAGAATCGTGTTTAAGATGGCTATTTCAACAGACTCTGATTGCATTCATCTCCCTGTAACACCAGCAAGATTACAGCTCTCTGAAGGTGCAACAGTGCATCTTGGGGAGGAGTGACCAGATGCATTTACTAAAGGATGAGAAATTCTATGTGGCCTCCACAAAAAACTTTTCTTTACCAAGTCTCCCCAGATCTTTATCCTACGATCTTGTTAGAGTCTGTGGTCATCAGTGAGTCTGGTAATTGAAAGGCAAAAATAGCCAGAGGGCCCAGAAAGCCAATCCAGTTGGAGTGGGATTGCACTGCAGCCAAGCAATCAGGTTACAAGTGTTTGTTTCAAAGCTAATGCTACTCCACGGTTAATTGGCTCCTAGTGTCAGTACACCACAGTTGGTGAAACAAAACCCTCTAGGTGGAACTTTGAAAACCAACTGTTACCCTTTCTCAGCATCCTAAACATTCCAGTACAGGGTTATCATCCTACAGTCAGCTCAACTGACAACAGGAGATTAGTGTTTAATCATATATGCTATTAATAGATTTAGAATTTGCTCCATACAAGTGCAGCCTCAGACAGTGTGGATAATGTTCTTGTTATTCAAGGCTTATTTCTTACCTCCTAATTTTGCTCAGTGTCAACTTGATATGAGGAAACTTCTCTCTAAAGGTTTCATTCATATCCTTTTTAAGGTCTGAGGGTTTCACATACTCTATGACTGTAGTCTGAAATGCAAGAAGCAAAATTTATCATTTGTCTTGTGAACAGGACTGACAGCCAAACAACTCTTCCAAAAACACTAATGCAAACTTGAGTTTTATTATTCACAATTTAACATTTCTGAAATGTCCTGAAGTTGAATCCCAACTATGTACAAAGTCTTTAAAAAAACAGTAAGCAAATGGTTACAAGAAGTAAATGACAACATGAAGACAAGTGTCAGGTTGGCCCTTGACAAGCTCACTGTACAAACTCAATGGTTTGTATTTTTCCTGGTCAATTATCCGAAAAACCACTTTTTCGTCCTAGAGGAACTTTTCTTCCTCAAAAAAACTCTTTATAGGAGGATCTGTCAGGGAGCCTCTCCTCTGTTCAGGTATGCCAGTCACTCACCATGTAAGAGGCAAAGATGAGAACACGTTTATGTTTCCCACAGGGCCACTGAGGATCATCCAGAAGATCTGGATCATACTCTGCAGCTTCTCCAGCTTCACTTCCTGAGGGAATAAGGAAAGCACATTGGGTCACCAGATAAAGAACTTTAAATTCCCTGTTTCCTCCTTAAAGAAGTTTTCAAATAGCAAACATTCAGTGTTGGCAGATCTTACAGTTCAGGCAAATTGCAGCTACAGGCACACATTTGCATTTCATAAATGCACCAGTGACAAATTAAAACGATTAAATAAACCACAAAAACTCTTCTTCCACCACACACACACCATGCCTGACACACCATCTTAGATTTAGTGCAAACTGAGTTTACATCTACAAATATACCCAGAAAACAACTGCCCAAGACTGAATTCTTTTGCCTGTAGTCTAACAGACAGCAGAGTTGTCAGCTTTGCTCTTTTACACAAGAGAAGAGATTCTTGGCACAAACTCTGGCTTATGCATTGTAACTGTGCTAGAAGGCAAGGAGAACCACCTGGATCCACGTACACCAGATGTTTCTTGGTGAGTAATATAAAACCTTACATTCCCAAGGAAAAGCTTTGTGCCTCTTGAATGGCATAAACAGAACTAGGCCAGATATATGGAGGATGTAAGGAGTCTGTGGAAGCCTCAGTCCTAAGGCTCATCATTTGCACAGCACTAATGAGCTGCAGCACCTCCATCCCAATAACACGCTGACCACTTGTGGATGTCTCAGACAAATCTCTGCCTTTTCTGCTGTGTGCACGAGTGATGGCAGGGCTGGCTGCTGTCCTTACCAATGTCTGTCCCTGCTGGTATTGTTTTTGCTGTCACAGGTTTGTATCTTGATCCAGGAAGACTCCGGGGAGCACTGGCTCGACAGGGGGGAACAGCACCGTAGGCGTCGGCTTTGCGAACAACCAGAGCATTGGTCGGGTACAAGAATTTTGCATAGGACACAACCTGAAAGAAGAGAAGGTTGTAGTGGTTATGGGGGGAAATTTACTGAAAAGCTTATTTCCAGACATCTAGGATTTTCCAAAGCAGAGTCCCCTAGAGTCTGGATTTGGGAGTGGGGACCTTGGAACTGTGAGACAGGAGGAAGGGGAAAGTTGGATGAGGCGTGCCTTGTTTCCACAACTTTAAAATGAAATGCTGTAGAAGATTTGGTGGGATGGCAAGAAAAGGTGAGAATCACAAGTAAAAACATGGCATTATAAATTTAATTAAAGCAGTATGAATTTAATCCATATTTCTATCAAAACTTCACTCACATATTGCTTCAGATAGCAAAGTCAACCAATTTTCCAGAAACAGAGGCAGAAGTGATCACAAGCTTCAGCAGACTCCTCAGAAGAAGCATTATCACAAGCCACAATTTCAAACCATAGGTCTAAAACTTCCATTGCTCTAAAAGCCACAGTTCTCACATAATGATAGCAAAGCACTGCATAAATTGATTTGTCCCAGCATAAATGGTCGTGGGGTGAAAAAATAAATGTCCTTACCTTGCCATCAGCACCCAGCTCTACTCCTTCCAGTCCAAGCACCATCTCAGTAGATACTGAAACTCCCCCAGAAGGATGTCGCTGTTTCTGTCCTTCCATTTTCAGATCACTAAATGCAGGTAAGAAAGAGCACAATCACAAAATGCAAGCCCAGCATTCCATGTTAAACACCAACCAACACCGCAAAGTCAGAGTTCTGTATGGAAACAAGCCAAGCCCTCCATGCCACCTCCAGGAGAGCATTAGTTTTTAACTGATCTTTTCAAAATGTGGAGATGTTCATTAACCAAAGAATCAGATTTCATTTCACTTTAACACAAATCTACCTATCTACCTATTGAAAGTAAACTGTTTTTAATATGATCTTTCTGCACAAAACCACACCATTCCCAACCCTCTAATGCTCAAACACATAACAGCAAATATGATTTACATTACTTGTTTTCCAGGATTAGAAACCTGCCTTTCAAGTGCAAATTTGCAACCCCTGTGCACACAAGCTCAAGTTAAGAATGAAGCTGCAGATCTCTGTGTCAGCAATGGCAGCACGTGCCTTTGTCACCAATATTCCAATACAGAAAAACAGTTTTCAAGTGAAGAACTGCCTTGCCAGCTTGCAAGCAGAACAGCACAGTGCTCAGAACTGCTCTGAAATAGCTCCAGTGACCTTGCTGCCTTTCTATTATGTGGGAGAGTATTTTCCCATCAACTATTTTTATGGCATGTATTTGCATACAATACAATTCCCACCACTAAGCATCCGTTTCCTCTGTCCATAAGTTACGGACAGGACAGAAGTGACAACACAATTGTTTTGCTAGAACAGAATTAGTGTTTTCTATGGTATAGTTGTAGATAACAGACCTTCACAGAATGGACTTAAACTTCACAAGGGACTGAAGAAAGATGCAGGGAAATCCAGTTTGTGGGTTTTGTTTCTCATAAATGATCATACAGACAGTTGTAAACAAAAATGTAGTCCAAACACTAAAAGCAGTGTAACTGTTTCTGCTTTGATTAGGTTGCAAATAGTGACATTCACAGCTTAAAGCTGAGAAACAGAAGAGCATCTTTAACTTATTTAGGTGTAAATTCACTACAAAACCTTGAGGATCTCCACTGAAGGCAAGAGCACCCTTCCCTGAAACTCCCTGTGCTTTTTTTGCTGACACCATTGTTTGTAGCTCTAAAATCAGTTGATTTCTGACCACTTTATAGAAAACCTACACAGCAGCCAATCACATTATCTATTCAAAGTTGATTTCAGAGATTTCATAGGACCAGAGTGCTTTAAAATGTGAATAAACACTGGAAGGAAAGTCTACCTTTTCCACTCTTTTTCTCTTGGAGTTTGAATAAACACTTTGACACTGTGATAGTGTCTGGTTTTACTGTTCTGACAGCAAGCTTTTATCCTTACACATGAATGGCAGGTTAAATAGATTCACTTGCTTCATAACAGGAGACCTACACCAACCACACTCATTTCAGATCTTTTGAAACAACAGAGCAGACATTTCACAGAGCAGTTGGAGAGACTCACCTGATCCGTAAGCCCTCCCCGTAGGGTAGGATAGAGAATGCCACGCACAGTGTTCGTTTAGCACAGATTAACACTATCCTGTGAGCAGATGGGGAAAGATCAGGATATGAATTAAGATCCAGAAGTTACAAAGCAGCTTTTTATGAGATATTAACACAAGGCTCTTCTTATCTTGCTCTGCAAGTCATAGATACTGCTATGGATTTAATGTTTTCAGAAAGCAGCAGAAGAGCTGAGGTTTCACGCTGACCCTGCAGGTCCTTGGGGCTCTCTGTCAAACCTCAGTGTTTAGGACCTGCCATCACCTTGGGAGCTCCTCATCCTTAGATATATATCTGTATTTATGTAATTTTTACATAAACCTTGTGAAAATATGTAGATAATATTCTACATTTAGATGAAACCTCACTTCTATTAATAATAAACATAAATGCAGCCCCCCTTTCTCTTCTGCTCAGCAACCATGGGCCAAGAATTTGGCTAAACCAAGCCATTCTCCTTAAATCCTCCTCAGCTCTGACCTCTCTGCGTGCCAGAGATAAGGAAAGTGAGAGAAATAACAAAAGTGAGAGAAGAGAGAATGATTTAACCTCCTCAGAATAGGATGG
>VZTT01032698.1:8573-20460 GCA_013400855.1 Buphagus erythrorhynchus | reverse complement strand
AATAGGATGGCAGAATTATCAGTGTACTGCTGTAAATGTAGCAGATATGAGCACCTACCACCTTTGATAGAAGTCTGCATAAAACTAACAAGGCCCTAGGGGCATCTTCTAATTCTCACTAATATTAAATGTCTTACTGTGTGGAACTGGAGGCTGCTTCCTATTGTACACAAGTACAGGGGAACCTTGATCTCCACACGTTACCTGCTGTTCTTGGTGTCATACTGCCTCATGTTCTTGATGAAGTGCATCTTCTTCAAACTTTTGTGTCTTGGAGACCCAGATATATGCTTGGTTCTGCAATGATAAAAAGAAAAACAAACAAAAAAAGCCAAATCTGTTAAGTGCTCTGAGAAAAATTCATGTCAGTTGTATGATCAGATGGCAGCACTAGCATGCAGGACCTCAGATATTGGCGTGGAAGAGGGTGGAGGGAGGAGAGGACTGCATGCAACGAGCTGAGGTTAATGCTGCTTTTGAAAAAAAGTACCTTCGTACACTGGCATATTCCACTATGTCTTCTAAAAAGTCTAGAGAGCAGCGCTGGGAGATAAAACGCCTTCTGCAAAATGTACAACACCACGAAGAGTGAACAGTATTAGTTCATGGCCTCTGAGTTTATGAACTGCAACAGATCTATGAGCTCTTAGGACGCATGGCAGACTTTCTGGAGTTTTGTTTTGTTGCAAGAGCGCTTAACTAAGAGTTTAAAATTCCTTAAAAGGCCAAGAACTTGTCTCCCCCTCTAGGACCCTTGAAATACATATTTATACCAACTTCATCAACAAGACCATTCATTATCTGCCACACAGAAGAATGCCTACCTATAAGTTAAACACCTAAAAAACTCCCAAATACTCATTTAGAAAAAATGAGAAGAATCTGACAAGAATGTCAGAAAAAGATCCCCCCATCAAGGCAGAGGAATAAATCATTTTATATCAATTTCAGTTCAGATACAGGTATATCTGTATGATGACCAAACATCTGTGTGCATTCTCCATTCAGGACAGCTGTCTCCGGCTGCAGGAGTCTGCAGACTGAGAGTCTGCAACTGCAGCTCAATAAAACTGACAGATCTCTCTGAGAAACAATAGAGAGGGTTATTAGAGGAAGCAAAAAGTACTTGGCACCCATGTGAAGTCCTAGAATGGAAGATGCAAGAATAATAGTAGGGCTCACGTGAGTTAGTGTAACAGTAATAGGATATTACGTTCAAGCAAAAAAAAGTAGACTTTGCCAAAGTAAGATGCATTACTATTGTCCAAGTCAAGTCTTTGTTGGTAGAGATTTACAAATGAATTGTGCAACTCTGACTGCAATTTCCATAGGAACAATGCACTCCACCAGCAACATGCTGACACTACAACTATCAGAGTCCATATTTTCTGTCTTTGTTTAATGCATTGTGCTACACTTTTACCACAAGCCATGTGTGTTCAAGTCCAAGGTTTTCTTCCCAAGTGACACAGGCGCTCAACTGATGGGCAATGCTGCCATGGAAGCCAATGCAGAGGCAGCACATGAGACAGAAGTTGCAGGACTCTGGTTTGACAAGACCAGCTTCTGGCAAAAAAAATCAAAATCAAACCTCAAGCTGCAGCAGAGCAGACTCTCAGCTGCACTGTTCAGGCACTCTTAAAAGGAAGTAAAGCTCAGAACTCAAACAGGTAGGAGGATGAAAAATTAGTGTCCCTTTCTGCAAACACAAGGGAGGCAAACCCTCCCACAGGACTAACACTTTCAGTATTGCTAGAGACTGCCTCCTACAAATCCACAGCCATTAAGGTGCAATTGGAGAACATTCCTGGCACAGCTTCAACACCCTCCACCAGCACTTTGGTTTTAAAATTATTACAGGTTTGCTGATTTTCAGCAAGAATGGCACAGGAATGCTTAACACTTTCACATTTCTGTGGTTCTCCAGTCTAATCTGGCATCTAAAATTCAGTAAAAAACCCTTCATGAAATGAGGAAGTAACTGCAAACCTCCTGGCTCTAATGCAGTTGGTAACATCCACAGTTCTTCCTCTCCTCCCAGGGGAGACCTGGCTGGCTGGAGACAGAAAGATGCAGTGTATGGCAAGCAGAGGAAAAACACAGCTAATGCCAGTGGGCACTGGTACAAAAACAGCACACAGTTCTGTAAAAGGATGCTTGGTGTGAGTAACAAGATGGATTGGGAGAGCCATGCCTAGATCCTCACTCCTAACTCCATGGTGGAGACTCATCCAGGGTATTACACCTTCTGAATACTCCCTCGTTTTCTCAGTAACAGGGACAAGGGTGACAAACACCTGAACTGAGGGCAGATCTGAAAGTAAAACCCTGCTGCAGTGAAGGGAAGATCCCACCCCTTGACTCAGAACCACAATGACTCATCCCCACTCTGCCAACAGGAAACTTCATTTTTAGCTACACTTGTAAATAATTTCTGCCCTCAGTGAAGCTCTCACCTTGGAGGAATCCCTGATGCTGAGCCAGACACTCTCCCTCAAATCTCAAAAGAGGGTGTATATAAAGAATTCTCACTAATCCAGAGTACCTGAAACAGTTTGTAGGCCCAATCCAACACTTTACAGCAACACAGCACCCTCAACATGTTCTGAGAGAGTCACTAGTGCAGTACTTGGAGAATGCAGCAAAATTTGGCACTTTTTGAGTAGTCTGCCCTTATATATACGCACACACACATATTTGCTTTAGTTTGAGTGCTCTTCTCATGCAGCCAACTCACGCTTGCACAACAGGCTGCACTGAGTCACTCCAGTGACTGCTAACTTTGGTGACAAAAAATGTCAAGTCACCTACCCTGTGCTAAGCAGCTTCACCTAGGATAACACTTCTTGCTATGGTCCACGGAATTTGAAGGATTTTAAGTGGTTTGCAGTGTTTGTTGCTGAAAGCAACCCAAATACCAAGAATACCAACTTCTCTACATATGCTGAGTTATTTTATGCAGCCTTACCCATGTGTGACCTGGCAATTAGAAATTGAAATAGCCAATATTAAAATGTTCATGGGTTCCATGGAGCAGGCTGTAATTCCAACAGAAAGTTCAAACATGCCTGTTTGCCAGCACCAGCCATTGCTCTGACAAGCTATAGAGGGTTTAGGTGCTTGTATGTCCCTAGCCAGGAGCTCATTTTTTGGTACTTCCCAGCCTTTTAATTCAGGAGCCAATAAAGGCCAAAGCAGGACACTCCCAGAGCATGAAAACAGCAACTGTGTTTACAGAGACAGAACCTGGAGGGGATCCATCAAGAGCAAAAACACACAGAGCACATGCCCAGAGATAAGGGGCTATCAAGTAGAGGAATTCTGGATTACGCCTTGGCTCTTATCTCCATGTGCACACACGGGCTCACACAATCCAGCACTGCTGCCAAATCCCTGACCAGCTAAACATGCACTTTAAAAAAGCCCACAAAACACTTGTGTTCAGAAAAAAGCCCTACAAATTATCTTCAGAGCTACATTTTGACTCCTGCCCTGAGAAGTAGTAGCTAGCCCACACTATTTATTCTCTCTGATGGATCTCCCACTGAGGAAACCCAAAGTCTGAGTGCTTCCAGCTTCAGAGGTGTCCTCTTCTGGTCCTGCCAGGGTCCCACTGGAACCCTCTGCAGAGGCTGGACACTGGAGAAGCAGCAGTGGGATCCCCAGCCCTGAGGCTGACACAGCTCTTGAAGTGTTCCCAGCAGGACAGGACACAGCTAAGAGCAATCTATGTATAGCAATGGTAATCCCTATGTGTCCTGTCTTATGAATGGAAAGGAAAAGCTTGTTAAGTCACTGCTCCAGATTAGAGAACACTGACCTTTCTGCTGGCTTGCCAAGAGTTTTCTCCCTCTTCCCACCTGCACTGGGCTACCTGCAGACACCCAGGAGGACAAGGGTGAAGCTTTGGGGTGTTCCTGCAGTTGGAAGTGTGCAAGCTGACCATTCTTTAGCAGGTACTGAATAAAAGAGATGCTGACCCTGTGCTGTCAGATATGGCTTCAGGCACAGTCAAGCCTCTTCCACTCCTGCTCCTGGGCCACTAACAGTCCTCTAGGTCCTCACTCTAATGGGTGCCATTGGGCNGCCTTGCTGCACCCATAACCCCCCCTGCACTCACAGATCCTGCAACAAACAGCCCTCACAAACCTCATTTTAACCCCTTAAAGTTGGGCCTTAACTCCCAATACTGGGCCTGACAGTGGCCAGTGGTCTTTCTGAAGCCTGTGTGCAGTTGCCATTTGGCCACTTCAAAGCTGCTCTCCATTTTGCCCTTCTGGTTCCTGCATTTCTGCCCCAGCAGGTAAACAGACCAGCTGGCCTCCTGAAGGGTGAAACTGGAAGTTTCTAAAATCTCACAGCAGTTCTCCCCCAACCTTATTAAGCCCCATCCCTCCCTGGCACAGGGCTGCACCTGAGCCCACCACACAGCCAGAGTTCAACCAGCACAGCACCCCAACTTCATCTTATGCTGTGATCTCTTGTTCTCATCACCTCCAGATCACCAAGCCCTGCAATAGCAGTGTTCAACGATGCTGCCAAAGCTGGACATGGCCTGAGCCCCCTCCAAGGGTCCAGCAGTGCTGATTTGTTTCCAATGGAGCTGCATCCATGGCCCTGCTGATGCTGCATGCACACACAGGCACACACCCCAGGCACTGGGCTAAAATTAGCAGCAGGCCAATATCCTCTGGTGCTCTTTAGCCATCCATACTGCTAATAGATGAGTGGAATGGGGGAGGTCAAGGATTTTTAATTACTGTGTAAAATTAGGGCCTAATAGAATTTGGTTTCCTGTTTCTCACTTGAGTTTTATTTTAATACGATGTCCCTTTGTGATGTCCTTTACAGGCCTCAGTGTGATCCCATCTGTCAAGAGGCTGAGTTATTAATATAACAAGGACAAAAAATAATTTATTGGTTTTTGGAAGCACTAGCTTAAAAACAACTGTCAAAGGTAATTTGCACAAGAAATCCAGATCCCAAATCCTGTTTACAACAGGAAGATACACCTGTCAGCTTTGTTTTCCAAGACATATTTTAAAGATTAAGCTGTATTGTTTTTATTCCTTACGGGCAAGACAACAAACAGATATGAACTGTGCTTGGGCTTCACTAGGTAAAATACAGGCATTTGGAGGGATTAAGAAAGCTACTGCTCATATTTAAGCTTACTTTTTAGCAGCTACCATTTCTTCTGCAGCCCAGGAGATATTCACTGGGTTCAGGCTTGCATCCCAGAGTGTGTGAGTGGGAGCATCCCTGTTCTGCCATCAGTGCCCTGTGCCTCACCACCCTTGGTGCTCACACTAATGAGTTTCCTGCTCAAAAGCAGATTGAGTACAGCTCACTGGTAGCAACAAGTTCTCAGTAATTAAAGCCAAAAGAAGCCCGAGACTGCATTTACACTGAATCACATCAAAACCATGTCTTTGGTAAAACAAATGACTTCACAAAGGATCTGTGCCACGAAGTGCCCAGCACTGAGCAGGCCATTTTCATGGGTGGATGATTTCAGCTCAGATGTTCCTTGAGAGGCAGTGGCAGAGAAGAAAGACACTTTCAATCACCAACAGCAAGTGTACATCCAGCTCAGTGCTCCTTCTTCACAAAGTCAGCTACTCGCTGTTTTATGGCACCACAGACGTGCATTTGGATTGCAGGCCACCATCCCAGGAGCTCTTTCTGACATTTAAGTACCAGCCTGCCAGAAAATAAACTCAAGTCTCACAGCAGGGCTAGTTTAACTTATTATTCCAGTAATCTTCATTTTAAAGGGTAAGCTGAAATCAGCCACATGAGTATGAAAAGTACTTTCAGGCTACAGAGCAGGCCCCTCTGTGAGAGCCCAGGATGAAGGCTAATTCCTTCACCTTTGCGTTCCTACTCAAGGCTTGTTTGCAAAACTGAAAGGGCACCAGGGGCTTTCTCCAAACCAGGAAAAAATCCTGCACTCCTCCAACACCAGTAAAGCTACATGCAAGGGAAGAATGTGTCACACAGCCTGTGGAACAGATGAGAATGAACAGAAATGAAGTATAATTTGAATGAAGGTGGAGGCTAAGTGGGAAGCTCACTAAGCCTAGAGAGTTTTAAATACTAACGAGGAAAGAAATTAGATAATCTTCACAGCAGCTGCTACTTCATTGCTGATTCACAACCACATATGATTAAGACCTAATAGAGAATGAGCTTTATATTCATTGAGTTTCATAAATCACATTGTTTTGGTGCTCAGAGTGTTTAGACAATGCAAGGAGAAAATAATGCCTTCCAGTAAGTATTGTGAAAGCCCAGCTGTTGCAACAGTACCACCAAACCAGATGTAAGGTTTGCTGTGCCCACGGCCCTCTCCTAAAGCTCACTCCTAAAATCCCTGCTGCTTCTCACAAAGCAGACTAGATGTGCTGGCCAGAACACCACCAGCATTTCTCCAAATTTCTCCCAGTTTCTGGAGGTGTTTGTAGCTCACTAACCTGGTTGCCCCTTGTCCTTTGTGCTCTGCTTACTCAGCACTGAACTGCTGACCAAAACAGGCACGTGAAATGCAAAGTGTGTCCTTGATGACACTGTGGGCATTATGCTAGAAATATTCATGCACTTCACTGAGATGATGCTGTCATTTCATCATGTGCCTTGCTAAATAAAAGCCTTCAGCACAATAAACTCCCAAGCTGAAAAATAAAGGAAGGTGGAAAAAAAGAAAGAAAGAGAGCAGCTCTTAATTGAGAAGGAGGAAATTAAAACTGGTGACTGGAAGAAACCAAATCAAATAAAGTTTAGAGAGGTCCCACAGTGTTTTTATGGGCAGCTGGTTTTTCCCATTGCATCAGTCATCCCCTTCAATGCACAGTCAAGAGGTTGTAGCTTCACCAGGGCAAAATTTTATGCTTAAACTGCAGCAACCACAACAGAACAAATGCAAATCTGTCCTTGCTGTTGAGCAAGCAGCCCTGACCAGCAGCAGTTCAGCCCATGCTGTGAGGACTCCAAAATGAACCAGCTACCCAGCTCTGAGGCAGGTCTGCAGCTTGGGTACCATGACCTGAGCAAGAGCTGGCACAAGAGGAGCATTCCCTGGAGAAGAGCTCCCAGGATCACAGCTCAGCAGGGTCAGCTGACAGCAAACTCTGATTTTAAGGGCTTGGTATGTCTTGTGAAACAGAGGGCCAGCTGCAGCTTCTTCCTTTAACACCTTTTCAGGGAATAGGTAAATTCCTGTTACACTAATTCCAGGTGAATTCCAATTACAGTAGGTTAAATCCACAGCTGTAAACCAAAGGTCAGGAGTCTGGAGTTCTGTCTGAAGAATTGGGTTGACTGAGAGGCTTTAGGTGAGCACCCTCCATCTGCAGTCACCTGCTCTATCAACAATACCTTGTGCTCATTAAAGAGCCCAAATTTCATTGTGCATGTTTAAAACTCCAACTACAGAGCCAGACACCTTCAGAACAACCTTCAAAAGAAGGCTCAAAAATATCTTCAAGCTCCCTCAGCCTGACAGCCTCACAGCTTTAACTGGCTGACAGATGGAAAACAGGAGAACACAGTATTTAATATACTATCTATTTAATATACCATATATAACTAAATAATTGCTTTTAATATACTACACTGTAGCACTCCCACAGGACTTGCTCACTGGAGGTCTAAATGGGATTCCCAAAATTAAGTAATTCTGTTTTTTCTCGTTTAATTTAGTAGCGTTTTCATTCTTGGCTGATGAGTCCTTGATTTGAAACAAGACAACATCATTCTGACCACCCTCATCACCTCCTGCAGAGAGGAGCTTTGAGCTGGAATCTCAAAACCAGCAGCATCCCAAAACCTGCTGCCAGGCCTCCTGCATCATCACTGAAAAGCTGCAGAATCCATGCACAGGTAAAATCAGCTGCAAGTACAGTTAATTGTGCACAGACTACTCCTGCCTGGAGAGCACAGATACTTTAAAGCCTCTGGACTGTCTAAATTGAAGAGGTCAAATAACCTTGGTGTTGGAAGTGTCTCAGATTGCCTGACCTAGACCCATTCACAGGAGTGCACAGGATACAAGGACTTGGATGTTCTGATCTCCAAGTTTCCTGCCAGGCATACAACTTACTTCTTCTGCTTAATATACCTGGCTGGGAATGTCTCCAGGCAGCTATAAAACACTTAATACTGGACACATGTAATTCACCTGCAGTCAAGAATATGAGAGAAATCTGCTGAAGCAACCTGGGGAGGAGACTGCAGCTTTAACATTTCAGCTGACTTTTAAATGAAGTTTAGAATATGTTCATTTTCAGCCTCAAGCAGCACATCCCTGTCTACTGTTCACCTCTGAAAGGTCAAAGCTTGGTATCTTTGACAGAGCTTGCTGCTTTCTGAAAAGCACCATGTGCCCAGTTTATTCCAAATTAGGAACAAAATTTAAACCAAGACTTTTTATTTCGTCCATCTCAACAATATCTGTTTATTAGCAGAGGGGTTTTTATAAAAATATTTATATTTCTTGAAGTGACAACAGCAGCTAAGCTGACAGTAGGACAAAACAACACATTAACCACCTAAGTATAAAATCCTGGTGAAGCATTTCTGCTGTTTCACCCACAGAACTAATCTGATCACACCTATGTCAGCAATCTGGCATCCAATTAACACTCAAAAGCAGAGTAGGTCCAAAGTGTTGCTATTATCAACTACTGCTTAAACTCCCACTTTCAAAATGACCTAAATTTGCTGATAAATCAGAAATGACTGAGCTATCACAAACACTCAGTTCAGCTCCCTGACCACTGAACTCCAAGGACATTAAAGCATCAGTCACAAATAATTTAGTCTCTGTGTTTATTCTTAGGCCCAGCAAAATGCAGCAAATTATGGCAAAACCAGCTGCTTTTGCATTACACTATAATGAAACCTCAGAAGCACAAGCAGCATTGACATTCAGGGCTGTTGTTTCCATTTTTCATGCTTTCATAACCTGGCTATTTCCAGGGCTCTCTGCTATCAGTGTTTCCCCAGAAAGCTCTGCCAGTTTCAGACCCAGCTGCAGAAATTCATTACAAATCTGTGAATGCCGATTTGTTCCCTGTTTGCTGCCTCCCTCCACTGCTTTCTGTGAGGCTCGTTCTTTGAAAGAACAAAAGAACAGAGCAAGATGGAAAAGGAGAAGGGAAGAGGGATGGCAAGCAGATCAGGCAAGCTGGTATAACACAGCATTGTAATTTAAGATCCTGTAAACAGAAGATTCCTTAGGAAAATGAAAGGGGAAGGTTAAAGTCATTAAGTTTATAACGCTCAGCAAGCAGTACAACGAAACTGAGCATCCAGATTTGAGTGGTGCCTCCTCTGCTAAGTTTCCATCCTAAAGGACCTGACAGCTATGGAGAAACTCCAGGTTACATCAGGTGAGCAGATCTCTCGTTCCCTGGGCTGTACTGCAGATCCTGCCTGTTACCAATCTCTAACCCCCAGCTCCAGCAGAGGTGCTGTCACGCCCTGCCCTGAGCCACGCTGGCTGGTATCAACCTCTCAATCAAGTCAAACGAGATCAAGTTTTGTAATAAAACTCTGCACAATGATACTGTCAGTAGATAGAGATACTGATAGCAGATAGAGATCTCCACTGATCAGGGCAAGCCCCAGCAGGATGAAATCCCTGGACATGGCACAAGACTGGTCACTGAACACAAACAGAGTTGAGTCTGGAGAGCCTGCAGCCAGTGATCCTCATGCGTCTGAGGAAAATTCAAAGCAGCTCTTGACAGTGACTCAAAACGGACTCTGAAGATAACAGCTGCCTAAAGTGGGCACCAAGGATTAAAAGTCCAGAATGGCAGTGCAGATTCCACCTCCCCCTTCCCTCCACCAACTTCACTCGCCTGTACCTCTGTATGATGCAGGCAGTTCATGATCTAGAATAGCAACACTGCTGCATGGCAAAACAATTCTCAGATTCCCAAGCCCCAATAAAAGAAGATCCATTTTGTTACTGCTGACTTTGGAATCTTAGTTTGCAATGAAGCTCACCCAACACAGAAGGGGAAGGAGTAGAAGCACCACTGTCCTTCTTTGATTCCCTGAATCATTCCTCGTGTATTTACAAGAACAGATGCCTCTGCTCAGTGGGGATGGAGAGATATTCTGTCACAGATCAAAGCATGAAACTGTCCAGTGAAACACAAAGTGGTAAGTCCCTCACCCTGTAAGTTGACAGTGAAATTGTCATTACAGAGGGATGGTCCACTTCACCCACTCCTGTGCCCAGCCTGACTGGGATGAGGTACATTGGGTCTAACACATCTCCACAGGCAGCACAAAATTGTCCTTATGTTAGAAGATGTGTGTGTCCATGTAAAGATGTGGATCTTCTATCTGATGGTTTCAGCAGATGCTCTTTTTCTTTCAAGAGGAAAACCAGATGAACTCTCACTCCAAATCATCCTCCAAAAATAGTATGCAAACTGATCAATACAATATACCCTTCCAGCCAAATCTTCCAAGCAAAAAAAACATGGTTTATTTTGTCATTACTCAGACAGAAGCCTTTTGATTCCCTTGATTGCCTCTTGCATTTCTCTCTACCTTTTATTTTCTGATTCATCATTCTTTTCAGCCAGATTGATTAGAATTACTGTAGTGGAACAGCTCAAACCTGATGCCAAAGAAAGAGGCAGAAAGGACATTAAATGAGAAGATCCCAGGAATATTTTCTTAGTGTTCTATTGATTTGGCATGGGAAGGGGAAGGATCATCGCTCCAGAACTCAGTAGGCACAGGTACAACAAAACACATCCACAAAGGGAACTGTATTTTAAAACTCTTAATGCAAAACTTGCCCTCAAGAGCTTTGCTACAATATTAAAGGAATGAAATTAAATCACACAGCACCTCCTATGCTGGCTTTTGTGGACCAGGAGTGCTGGGTAGGAACTGTTCCACAGCAACACCCTCACTCCAGGCTTTTCTGCTCAACAGGCAGCACACAACTGCACAATACAGGGCACCCCGCTGGCAGCCACAGCTTCAATTTCTCCACAAACAAGGAAGGAAAGGTCTCTTCCATGACAAGAAAATGAAATGAGTGGTAAGTAATGATTCAAGACGAAAACACCCCAGGAGGGACAACACATGAGGACCCCTGCTACATCACTGACAAACACTACTTCTCTTCAAATTCACCTGAACCCCTAAGCTGGGGATAAGCAGGACATCTCCACTGTGAGATGCACACTGAAAGGGGATACCCATCAACTGCATTACCAAACTCCCCAGCTTTAAAGCACTGACAACATCTCTATTTCAGCTCACTAACAAAGCTCTCGAAGCCACTGTAAAGACCACAAAGACTTAGAGCCTTTGATACCGCTGCCTATCTGCAGGCTCAGAGGGCCAGCTCACTTTACAGAGCTGTTTATGCAAGAAATGGCCTGAAAAGAGTTCTTTCAGAGCTCAAATCCCCAATATCTGAGCAAGAGCCTGCCTTCCAGTCGATTAGAAAACCAACACTTTCAGCCAGACCGAAGTCCCTTGGAAATGCAATGGAAATCCTGCTCTGAAGGCCAGAGCATCCTCCCCCCAGGCTGACTCCAAGTTCCCTGTGCACAAGCATTCATTAATACACAGTTGCAGAAACAAGCAGCACAGAGCAGAAGGCAAGACACCGGCGCACGGAGGAAGCGTCCTGCCTAGCAGTGATCCTGACAGCTCCATCTGGAAACAGAGAAATGCAGAAACCGGGCTGGGGAAAAGCAGAAAGCAGGGTTCAGGGTACTGCAGACCTGCAGACAGAGCCTCAGCGAGAGATCCCCTCCGCAGATCCCCCTCATCCGCCGCTGCGCCGGCCGGGGCATCCTCCGCGTCCGCGGGCCCGAGCGGCGCTGCCGAGGCGGCGGCAGCGGGG
>VZTT01032697.1:27986-90909 GCA_013400855.1 Buphagus erythrorhynchus | reverse complement strand
AAATCTTAACTATTTTTTTATTGTTAAATATTTAGCTGATAGGATAGTACCTAGCTGTACTGACTATACTTTCCAGTTTAATAATAATGACACTATAATGACAATTTATAAAACTATATTTCATAGATTATTCTCATATATTTATAACCCTCTAACTCTGAAACTCTGATCTTGAATGTCAACAGCATGTGAGATACTACAGCTAAAATCTCCATTTATAATTGGAGGGTTTTTAAACTTATCACATTAGAAGAATTGTATAACAGAAGTGTGACGTGCTAAAATATTTCTCAGAAAGCTTTAGCTTCTGGATGCATTCAAAGGATATATGTAAAAGATTATTTCTGTAACAGGGGTTCATACACAATCAACTCCAGGGTGCTGCAGAAAGGATGCTGAAAACAGGCTCACATTCAAAGCAGTTTATTAGAGGGTCCATCACTAATGGCACATATTGAGTCTAAAAGTGGAAGTTACTTTTAAGGGAAAAGAGGGAGGGAGGGAGGCAGGGAGCAGAAGTTTAGAGCACTTTTGATGAGGAGCAGCTGCCATATGGCTGATTGTCAGTAAACTCTGTACATGTAAATTAATTGATCCTCTACTGCAAAACAAAAGCTACAATCACAGGGTAGAAAAAGGAGTACAAAGGGACTGACTTGCACATCAGTGTGAGAATCTGGAATAACAGCATATCAGTGTTTACAGCCACAAGGCTTTGGGAACAACAACAGAGGAACTGCAAGGGAAAAATACTGTCCTTTTGCCAGATTTGGGATTTTGAGTGATTTAATCAGTGTTTTTATTTGGGAAAACAAAAAGGGAAAAGCTGAAGTATTTAGAGCATACAGTCTAAGATAAAACCATCACACAAGACTATCACCTAGGTTGACAGAAAAACCATTCTTCATTCCTCAATCTGTATCTTAATAAAGCTTAGGCTTCTATTTTAACTGAACATTTCCAGCACTTTTTAATAGAACACTGTTCAATCTTTTCCCCCAGACCTTTCCAGAGTACAACACAATCTTCTACATAATCAGATTTTGGCTTCCAGGAATCACCTGCTAACAGACATGACCCAGGAAGACTGTTTTGCATCTCTGCATAGCATTTGATACCCTTCTATGAAAACCATACCCCAAAAAAGCATGAGATAGGGAGAACAAGAAAATGAAAGGATTCACTTCACCAAGCTAGTTCTTGGTAAAACTTGTCCTAGTGTTACTACTGATCTGTCTTTTCAAAGCAAATGAGAACCAATCCTGTTTTCTGTGTCCTCAGTGGACAGAGATAATATCACTTATTTCTGGGAAATGGTGGCCTCTCTACCTGGATCT
This sequence comes from Buphagus erythrorhynchus, assembly GCA_013400855.1. Lineage (NCBI taxonomy): Eukaryota > Metazoa > Chordata > Aves > Passeriformes > Sturnidae > Buphagus > Buphagus erythrorhynchus. Next base: position 89,572 of record VZTT01032697.1, on the reverse strand, counting down.
AAACCGTCCCAGGCTGGGGCAGTCAGCCTAAATGGACATAAAAGACAAATCAAGTAAAGGAAACATCCTGACCTGAACTTCGCAAATTGCTTGGAGAATTCTCTGTGTGCATTATCAAACACAGATGTAAATATGAACACCACTAACATCTCACAGTTCCCATTGGTGCAATGCCATTCTGGGAAAACCAGCATAAGTTCTGTGCATACACCTTGTACTAAGGGACATGAAATCACATGCCATTTACTTCATACTCCTTATACCCAGCTTACTGGCTCTTAGATTTTCACTTTCTTGCAGCAGTGCCTAAAGCTAGTTGTCAATAAACTGCAGACCACATAGTCAAAAAGGGATCTATGAATGCATGGGAAAAATCTGCATGGCTTTGTTTTCTGCACTCACTCTTTCAAGCTTGAACACCTAGGGCTATTGATTGCCTTCTTTTTAAGGGAAAAAAGTCAAAAGCTTCCCATTCCAGACACATTGGGGCAAGATGGAATGGAACAATTTCACAATGTCTTCTTGTCCAGGACAACAACCATGCAGAACTGTTTACAATTTGCCAACAAAGTCTGATGCAACTTGGTTTCACCTTCTCACTGGGCCTGTCATTTTAGCCTGTTAGAGAGCTTTTTTCCTGTTGCTGCCTTCAGTTCACATATTCTTTGCAGCTTCTCCCCTGCAACTATAACTGGGCCACAAACTATTTACTATTTGCTTCACTACTGGATTCCTTCTCTTCCAAGTTCCTTTCTTCTACATTCTCCTTCTTCCTGCCCATATTCCCGTGGTGTCATGGATGTCTTTTGTGCACACATGAAGGGAGCATCACGTTCACACTAATGGTGGAGAAGGTGCCTGATGAAGTAGAGGACTGACTCAAGAATCAGGCTTAGGAGAATGCCCTTGAATCCTCCTAGTGGAGCAAAATCATTTGTGGCTGTGTTGCCTGGAAAGGCAGACTGGAACAGAGACTAGACAGAGCAAAAGGAATAAAATAGGTATTTATTGAAAGGATACACTTTGGGCAGTGCAAGGGGATACACTTTGGGCTGGGGCTACACCCAAATCAAATCCAAGATGGATCCCAGTCAAAAGTTTTTACACTTTTATAAGTTTTGGTTCATCTACATATTGGGGTCAATTGTCCAACCACAGCCCCAGGCTATGAAGTCTCAGCCCCCTGGCTTGCCCCCTTCCCTTAGCCATTGTTTGTGCTTTTTGGGTACTGGTTGTCCTTGATTCTCTAGCTAGAAAGGAATTGTTTTGTATAACTGTCCTGTGAAGAGACCTTACTAACACCTAATATGAAGTTTCAGAATTACACACTAAGCAGCAGAGATTCTGAAAAATATAAAAGCTAAAACCCAAGGCATCAGCTGAACATCACCTGAAATCTCTGACCATCCTGAGCATCAGAGCCCTCATACGCACTTAGAAAATAATGTAGAAACAAAACATAAAAGAAGTGACAGTCTAGATGTGAGTCCTGGCTGACCCTTATTTTGAACTCTAAAAAGGATTCTGCTATACTGATCTTCCATCTTCTCTGTATGAACATGCTACTAGAAAACTGATCCAGCATATCCTCTTAGAGATCTGCAGAAGGATGACCATCCAATTAAAATTCACGGCTAGTATTCCCAAAAGCCTGGCATATTAATGTCCGGTAACTGTTAAGCAGCAGATACTGCATCTGGAAGAAGTCATTCAACAGTCCTTCCATAACCATAAGTTTTCTTTAATTTTTGTCAGGTTTTCCAGACTTGCCTTTGGTTTTATCAAGAGTCATCTGGTAATTGTATTTTCAAGTTGCATATTTAGTTAGATAAGGGGGGGTTTAATGTTATTATTGCTGCCTGTAGCCCAAGATGTGGTAAAAGAATTCTTGTAGAAGTGGCTGTGGACTTCAAACACCTCCATGCAATTTTTGCAATTATTAGAAATTAGTGCCAGTTATCTTTTTGAACTATAAATTCTACTACTTTGGGTCAATAGCTCATTTTCTGAAGACCTTTCTGAAAAACTTTTAGTAAAGATGTTCTCTTCTAGCCACGTAATATAATGGATATAGATTTGTTCTTCAAACTCAATAGTAATACAGCAACAGCTACAAATTCAAAAGGGCTGCCAGGAAAAATTTTCATCCAAAATAATCATCAGTGGAACTGCCCTGTCCTCAACAACCTGCAAGTTATCACTCTTTCTGGGGTACATTAGGAAGAGCATTGCCAGAAGGTCAAGAGAGCTGATCCTGCCCCTCTCCTCAGCCACATGGGGCCTCACCTGGAGCGCTGTGTCCANCTCTCCTCAGCCACATGGGGCCTCACCTGGAGTGCTGTGTCCAGTTCAAGGCCTCTCAGTGAGAGAGAGACATGGAGAGCCTGGAGCAGATCCAGTGGAGGACAATGAGGATGATGAAGGGATTGAAGCATCATTCTTGAAAGGAAAGGCTGAGGGAGCTGGGTCTGTTCAGCCTCAAGAAGAGATAACCAAGAGAGGACCTTATCAATGTCTGTGAGAGTCTAAAGGGAGGTTTCCAAGAGGATGGAGCAGGCTCTGCTCACTGGTGCCAAGCCAAGAGGCAATGGGCAAAAACTGATACACAGGAAGTTGTCTGAACACACAGAAGAGCTCTGCTGTGTGGGTGACTGAGCACTGAACAGGTTGTGAGAGACATTGTGGAGTCTCTGTCATTGGACATCTACAAAAGCTGCCCAGGCACAGTTTGACTACTGTGTCCTTGGGGACTCTGATGTTGTACTAGATGACCTCCAGATGTCCCTTCCAAGTGTAGCATTCTGTGACCATTTAATATTCACCCTCCACATGGTTCATTCTCCAGGAGGTCAGAAATGGACTTCCCAAGTGCAACAAACTCTCCTGACTAACCATGAGACTGTGCAACTACTCCCAGGAGTTGGAAAATCAAGAATGCACCTCTTTTGAAGGATCCAGCCTCTTGATAAATATTACAGCCTTCAGCACAGATTTCTGATACAGAAATCTCCTGGAAAGTGACAGGAGCATACAGTTCAGCCACGTTGTCTTCCTCATCTTAGAGCTATGGAATCATTTTGGTTCGGGTTTCTGTGAGCCCTTGAATCAGTCTGCTTATGCTCATTTTGTGACTATACTAGTAGGTATCTTTTGTAATTAAGAAAAAAATCTCTGACTGACTGAATCACTAAAAGTGAATCCATAAAGCAAGACACAAATTAAATACAATTCTCACAGCTTGTGTTCATATGATGGCACGCATCACAGTGATAACCATGTGATATGGTGAAAGCTATGTAATTAATGTATTTTCCATCCTCTTTTGTCTACTCTGCCTGCTTTCTGCCCTCTACAGTATTTCCCATAGAACTCTTAGCTATTTTATATCCTTAAGCAGCTTTAGACAGCTGCAAACTTTTAAAAATGATCACTTAGTCCCAAAACTATTTCTTCAATCTACTCTGAAAAGTGATTTCCTTACAAATACTCCTTAAGACCTCAAATGCATGAATTTCAGTCATGCAGGAGTGGCATTGTTTTGTCACCCTACAGGTTAGTTGGTATCATATATTAAGGTACAAAACAATAAGCTTTGCACTTTCTTAGAGAGAAAAGTCAATTTCTTAGGCTGTTGCTTTTAACCAGGAAAGTCCCCAGAATAAAAAGCTCAATAAACCATGACACTTCTGGTATTTATACACTATAATTTGTTCCTACATGGTTCTCTGCAAGCTTTAAATTAGGGTAATGAACAAATGATGTATATGCCAGTTTCAGCTAGTGATTTCTTCAAATGTTTCTTCCCCCTGAAATACACATAATACAGTGCACAGTAGCATTCTGCTGAACAGTTTGACATGATATTGACACTTATAACTGGTTTGTTGAAACTCATTTGTGCCCAGAGAGACCCCAGAGCAATGCAATATGTGTAAAATCTTCAGGGCCATGCCCCTGCCATTAAAATGAAAAGTAATCTATTAATCTATTTTGAATATTACTGAAGAGAAAATGCAAAACTATGAATAGTATGAATGTGACGATATATAAGCTACTCAAAAGTTGTTTTAATTGTTAGGAGAGAAAACAACAGTGGAGAAAGACATGTCTAGGCTGCAGTGATTTTTGTGGGAGTTAATAAGCCCAAATTTGAATATTCAAAGTCTGATAAGCTTCTTGTGCAAAGGTAGATTAAGTCTTGCAGGAAAGAAGATTAGAAAGGAGAGGAGTCTCTCTTCCTCCCATTTGGGCTGCTGAGGCACACAGAGCTGGCCTTAAACAAATTTTTCTAGGAAATACCACTTCCTTCTCCTCAAAACTTTGTGTCTATTTCTCCCTTACAAAGGAAAAAGAAATTAGTACTGGCAACATATACAATAGCACTAAATAAACTTTCAAGTTAGAGCTTGCAGAGGTCTCCATTGTTTTGATCACTGGTGTTCCCCAACACCTTCAGACAGAAACTCTGCTTCTTTCTTTTGGAAAATCATGAAATCAAAACATGCTATTTCATCTTACACACCAGTGAAGGGGATTTTTCTAAATGCAGAGTTCTACACTCAAAGGGGGAAAAGTACCTCACTGATGGTTTAATCCACAGTTTTACCAAGGTGAAGAAAAAACAACTGTGGGTGAATCAAAGCTGCCAAATGCTAGTATTCTGCTTTGCTTTGCCAAAATATATATGTTGCAGAGCCACTATTCACTAAGTGCACAGCACAGGTAACTTTATACAGGAATAGATGCCTATGTTTTCTGTAACTCAGCATAGTTTAACAGGAAATGAGAAGGTTTCTACAGATAAAACTGTACTTCGCTTATACAGATTTTTATGTGGCTACCACCTAACTCTGGTTTCACATTCACTGTCACACCCAGATGTACTATTTAAAATGTAATATTAAGGTATGTAATTACACCTAAATGCCCTTGACACTTGAATGAATTTCATATCAGGCATTTTCACCACATACAGTTTCAGAGTGATCTTCATGCACTGAGTAGGACTGCTCAACAATGACTATCACAACCTGGATTGTAAGTAATGAGAATTGTATTTCTAACTGTTCAAAACTAATACATTTCAGATATATTGCTATCATTTCACTATAAATGATAAATAATGTTCATTGTAACAATCAGGGTATATAAGCACACAATTTCATTTCAATAGGTATGTTGCAGTTTTCAATAACCAAAGATAAAACCCTACTTTTAGTACACAGATGATGCACAGTTTTATTGATTTCAACTGAAATTGTTCTTGATTCTACTAGCTGCATTCTAATTTTTCTTTCCCTATTCTAAGTTTTCAGAGTTTTCTCCATTTCAAAATCAACCTGTGATCTTGAATTAACAAATTATATATACACACACTGTGTTTCTTTTTCAAAACCATTTAACGTTTTCCTTTAGAAACCCATTTGCCAATTCTGTCTCAGATTGTCCTTCTCTGCCTAATTCACAAGAGACATGTTGTTACGTGCACGAGAAACATAAGAATAAATATTTGCATCAGTTGTTAAACTTGTACCCCAACATTTACGCACAGAAGTGTAATTTTTATATTGCAATTAGCAAGTCTTTTTTCAAGCATTTGGGGACTTTTACTAGCAAAAGTCAATTTGAAAAGAAATAAGGTATTTTACTTGTATAAAAGAACAAATATCAGAGGAGCCTATCATCAGTAGAAAAGTGATTACAAATGCATACTGTGGAGTAGAGGCATATAAAGCAGATGGCACAAACTTCCCCAGTGAGGCAGAACAGTAGAGAGCAGCACAAGGAGGAGAAGGGGCTGAACACCCCAGCCAGCGCCAGGAGCCGGGTTACACCGGCAGAGCAGCCGGACTTAGCCATCCTTCTTTAGAGGTTTCTGACCAGTCTGGGCTGCAGGCCTGGGGAATCCAGGACAAGCAGCTTCTCCTACACCTTGGCTATGTCAGCACAGCTTTCTGTAGGGCCATGCTCTGAACTCACCACAAATACCTGCAGAGCAGCATGGCCAGAGACGCCTCACACCACCATCCATTGCTCAGCTGCAGTGCAGCTTCCCTGGGCTCTCTGGGAAGTACCTGTGCCTGCCCTGGCCCTGGTGCTTGTTCTGCTGACCAGCACAGCTGTCTGCCCAGCAAGTTGATAGCAAAAGCATATGAGAAGTAAGAGTAAGTTCAGCCTTCAGTCCTCCCACATCTCACCCATACATGGCTGCCTTTCATCTTCCTCTGTAAGTTCATGTGCACATGGCATTTGTCCTTAAGTCCCTTCCCACCTCTTTCTGTTCCATGCTCATATAGATAATGAGGCATTTTGGAACTGACTCGTCTTGAGAGACTACTTCTTATGATATAGGATTATTCCTTGTATTCCCTTCTTCTTGATTTAGGGAGATCACCTTCTCCCTTTCCTGTTTTCAACTTCCCTTTCCACCCTCTTAACAGGCGCTGTGGTAGGACATGCAGAAGTGGAAACTATATTCCAAAATTTATATTTTGAGAATGCTGGGGTTTTTTTCCCATGTCCCTTGTTAGTCTAAATTGCTTTAATTTCCTAAATGTTAACATAAACTATTTTCCTTGGAAGTGTTTACCATATACATATAAATGGAAGGTAGGAAAGCAAAGAGGGGAAAAAGCCCAGAATGGTGCAGAATTTATTAAAATCTCCACCATGAGAAGGCAATCTCATAATTTTCTGATGAAGTGGCCTTTCACAAGTGAAACAAGTTAGACACTGTTTGGTCTGACAGCCATGTATCATGAAGTTCAATAATTTCAACTGCTTTCAGAGTTCTAGCCTTAGGGCCCAAACTTAAATATTTTAGAAAACCCATTTGTACAATCATTGTTTTAGTTTCTTCTCTTTTAAAATGTTTACCAAGCTGTAAAACCACTTGTCAATAACTTCATATGCAGCTTGTCAATACTTAAGTAATTAGGGGTCTTACAGCACTAGAAAGCTTTCAGTAAAACTACTGAATTAAGTTTTTAGCAAAGTCTAATTTTGTCTCATGGAAAACAGAGGGAAACAGTTTGAGATAGGAAAGCAATTTAATGTTTAGCGGCTCAGGCTCTAAATTTTCAAGATATATTGGTTGAAGAATTCAGTAATTCTGGAATAAAATTTCTTCCCAGCAATATCTTTAAAAACAAACAAAACCAAAAACATTTGTCGTTTGTTTCATTCAGTGTGATGCTATAAAGTCATAAATTGCATAAATTTCCAAATTAATTTGCCCAATTACACGTACTAATAGAGGAATGAAGAAAAAGCAAACAAGATATGCAATTAAGTTCTGTGATATTTCAGGCACCTCTCTTTTCCTTCACCTAAGTACTGCTCATTCTGTCACTTCCCTATTCTCTCACTCTCAGCCTTCAGAGTACACTGCACACATATAGAAAAGACAGGAAAAGTAAACAAGATGCTGCAGGAGAAAGGCCTCAAGTAACTAAATCCTTTGTTCTGATTCGTGATTGCACAAGCTTAAATCTGTGCTTCTGAGGTGTGCACTTCACACTGTCATGTTGTATGGTGACATTCTCTTTAATTTTATCTTTAAGAGCCTAAATATTAGACATGGCAGTGCACAGGAGGAAAGTACACAAAGTACACCCTTTCTTCTCAGTAAGAATAGTAATTTCCTTGAGCCCTAGTTTTGACTATTTTCCAGTAGAGAAACAACATATTATATGTTCTATTTTTTGGGGTTTTTTTTTTCATTGGGGAAAACAGGGAAAATTAGAAAGGACAGAGTCTGAACATTATTTAAAAGACCCCATCAAACTCCACATGGTCAGCAGTGATAAACATCAGGTCAAGGGCATCTATTAACCTATAGTCAGAGCTCCTATGGCTATTTCAGAAAAATTCCCCCTTTTTACCATAGGGTCCAGGTTCATTAAGAACCTGAAGGTCCTTAAGCAAGTGAAGGAGGAAAAACGTGGGGTTTTGTGGATTTTTTCTAAAAATGTAATTCAGGATACTTTATAATGTATGATCTAATTCTTAACTCTTTACTGATTCAATATAGATTGGTGATAAGATTCCATCAAACACATTATTTTAAATCCCAGTAGAATAGCCATTGCCATTTCCAGATTATATCACAAATTATGATACATACAGTGCTGCATTAATGAACTTAAATATGACATCATGAGATTTTCAAGTCCAAACTGGAAGGCTTAGAAGTCTGAGACAGTACCAAAAAATAAAATGTGAAAATTAAAGTGTGGAAGAGACACTTCTGGATATACTTTACTAACATCATATTTTAATCTTTCAGCACCATGATACCCCAGCAATTTAAAAAAGCTTTAGACCCTCCACTTGCTGTCTATATGCACCCAGTTACAATTATGTCCATTAGTTGCCTTAGCAACAGAGGCAGAGGTTAAGTCATTTTCTAGAAGAGGCCCAGTGCAAATTATGGCATTATACCAACTTATTGCCAATCGTTTTAATTAAAACATTTCGCTTTCAACTCAGCTAACAGCAGAGATCAGTAAACAGGGCAGATCAAATTACTGATATTTAAACTCTCCTGCCTTTGGAAAGGCCCACTGCAGCTTAATTACTGTTGGGAAGGACTGATGGAGAGAGAGCAAAGAACCGCGATCATTCCGGACAGGCTCAACATATGAGAAATACAATATCATAATTCCAAACATGTGCAACACCAAATAAAACTGATAGAATTTCTAGGCACTTACCACTGTGCTGTGGACACATCCACGATACTGGCAACAAGAATACCTTTTTCCATAATCGTCTTCTGCCACTTTTCCATTTCTTTCCATGGGGAAGTTGATGAGGCAGAAGGTGCTTGCCCCATTTTGCCTTTGTGATGGTGAAAATCAATTTTTCATTTCCACAAAACGAGCTAGAGCTCAGGAGAGCCAGTATATCCAGGCTCATGCACCTAGGAACTAGGGGAATGCCTTGAAACCACAGAAGACAAGAGGATCTTGCACAGGTAACAGATTTTAAAGGGAACACAGTGCATGCAGTATAAGTCAAGAAACAGGGACACAGGTCAGGAGACTCTGGGGGCGAGTCTCAGCACAGGTAGGAAGCAGAAAAGAACAGTTCCAGCATGCAGTCACCACTGTGGGATAGCCAAAGTATCACAACACTTGACAGCCAATATAGAAGGAATTACTTCCCACTCCTTTCAATGCAGCCCTGCAAGTGCTCATCTGAAGTGTTCATGTTGAGTTTCTCATCCACCAACACCCCCAAGTCCCTCTCCTCATATTTTTGGTTTAAAATCATGTGAAGGCAGTAATGGAAATACACAAAAATTTCTGCATCTTGAGTCAGCATCTTGGCTCTTATTACAATATTACTTTTAAACATTCGTACTCTTGTTTTGTTGATATAAATTCTGTTGCAGTATTATAATAGGTTCTATCTGTTCCTTCTCCAATGGAAAGCTGGTCCAAACCTATTTAAATACTGTTAAAATATAGAAAAGAGCATTTTTCTTGTGGCAGCAAGTGAATTGCAAAAGAAATCATACAGCCAAATCACCTTCTTCTAGCTCCTAGGTAGACCAATCCTTCTTTCCAACCAAATACCTTATGGGTCTATTTTTTTACCATTAAAATACATTTATAAATCCTATTGCTAATTTATTGCAAACTAAAGCACGTTGATTTTTTATTTTTTGCTGAGTGAATAAAATTCTGAATATATAATAATAATAGTAACCCATTAATGTTCTGATAGATTTCCAAAATGCACCAGAATATACCTTAAGATGCTCTTTTATTATACATCCCACTATGATGAAGAAGTACATTCAAAAGAAGAGGGTTAAATTGAAGTAAGAAGAAAATATCCATTAAGAAAGAGCCATTATTCTTCAGCTAATTGCAGGAGCTAATCAGAATAATTAACCTAAGAGGAATCATAAAAAGACACCTACTCTCTAAAACATACAAATGTATGTAAAAAATATAGAGCTCTTTCTACAGATGACCTTCTAAATTACTAAGATAACTACTGTAGCACCTTCATGCAAATAGAATACTGGTAATTTGTAAAGAGAAAATAGGCAGAAAGAACATGAAAGCGTCATAAAAGCTAAGTTTTCAAGGTGCTGCAAGCCATGAAACATTTTAATACTTTATTTGTTCTTTCTCAGCTAATCACCTATTTAGTTCCATACACAGCAAGATCAGTTTGGATGATTATTTTGAAACCCTGAGAAGTTTGCCACACATTTTCAAGAAATAGAAATAGATAGTAGATGTGTAGAGTTTTGTCAGTGATTTTACAGATTACAAGCTGAGCAGAACCCGATGATAACAACATAAAAACAAGACTTTATCTTTAAAGACTTTATCTCTAAAGAATATAGCGTTTGATATGATAAATCAGAAATCTTTTTCCTACGTCCAAAAAAATTTATAATACAAGCCCCTTGCAAGCTTCCACCTAGCACTGCAAGTGCTTTGAAGTCTTAGGTTCTGAAGCGATGTTAAAAGAACTCTTGTAAGAATAGGACATTTTTCTCAAAAAGGCTATTTTTAATCTTCCTGTCTGTCCAGAAAACTGTAAATGTAACTCTAATCCTTTAACTCAAAAGCCTAATGTAAAAAACACCACCTCTATTCCAGGTTTTATTTTTATTCTTATTATTTCCAGATTGATAAATTAATATTAGAGTTTGGGAATGCTGATATAACAAAACCACAGGACTGTCACATACTTTTATCTGCTGAATTCATTAGCAATACTTAGTTTAAGGAGAAATTTTGACTTGCACCAAATATTGATATGATTAAACTGTTTGACTCTGTCACTTACTCATAATAGTAACAAATAAAACAGTGAAATGTTGGGGTGTGTGCTTTATAATGATTTTTGTTTTTTTCTGGGGAGCAGGGGGATGTGGGGGTGTTGATGTTTCTTCATTCCCTTTTAATGAAGAAACTTTTCCTTAGAATAAAGTATCAACTTTTCCCCAGCTCTGCAACAGGCTGGCAAATCAAACTTTCCTGATATAACATCCATTTGAATTCAAGGCTAATTTTTAATTAGTTTGCTAATTCCGGGCCTTACATACAACAGTATAATTTTTTCCAACCAATGAATACTTCAGAAGAAGTGGATTTCATACACATCGAGTCCAAAGTTTCTGAACAGTTCCTCTTCTATTCCAAATATGTGATAATATTTTGATGAGTCAAATACTACTTTGTTGAGTCTTTTAAGCCACTGATTTGATTGATTGCAAGGCTTTAAGAAATTACAGGAAAACAATTTATGTGTAAAGCCCGATAAAGAACAGTTCAAATTGAATTTCATCACAATAAAGATGCTCTTCAGCCTACTGCATGCTGTTCCAAACTACATTTGATATTTGAACTCACTCAGAACAAATCTGTATTACCAAAGAATTCTAGTTTTAACTGACTCATAATTAAAGTTTAGCTTCTTTTTAGAAAAAAATGCAAACATTTGTGAATTTTATTACATTAAGCACTCCAGAAAAATAGACAGGAATAAAAAAAGCTATTGATAAAGTTTATATTCTTTTAAACCAACACTTCCTTGTGTCTCTAAATTTTACTTATATTTTAGTAGCTAGAAAAAAATCACAGTTCTTTGGAAAAACTTCTTTTACAAATGACTTAAAATATTTACAAAAGTCAAATAGATTGATGGTTAATCTTTTGAAACAAGGCAAAGCCTTTAATGGGGGAAAAATTGCAAAAAACAACCCCAATCAACCTCCACCCACACTCCCACCACTGGTACCCTTTAAGGCAAAAAGCCATCCTGCAAATTAACCTCGTGCCAGCTTCCTCACCACTAGGCATCTGACTTATACAGGGATGTTTTACACTGATGATATATACACCCCTAGACATACCCACACTCTAGCATTGCTTCTTTATATCAAAAATTTGATTGCAACACTCAAGAAACCTTGGCTTTTGGCCAGCTTTCCACTGCAGGAGGAGCAGATAGAATCTAGTATAGTACTGCAAGACAATTTATATCAACAAAATAAGAGTCCATATGTTTAAAAGTAATATTGTAATAAGAGCCAAGATGCTGACTCAAGATGCAGAAATTTTTGTGTATTTCCATTACTGCCTTCCCATGATTTTAAACCAAAAATATGAAGAGCAGGCCTGAGGAGAAGGACTTGGGGGTGTTGGTGGATGAGAAACTCAATGTGAACACTTCAGATGAGCACTTGCATCCAAGGCAGTGTGGCCCACAGGGCGAGGGAGGGGATTCTGCCTCTCTGCTCCACCCTGGTGAGACTCACCTGGGGCACTGCACCCTGCTCTGGGGCTCCCAACATAAGGACATGGACCTGTGGGAGGGAGCCCAGAGGAGGCCCCCAAGATGAGCAAAGGACCTCTCCTATGAAGACAGACTGGGAGAGGTTATCTAGCNGGAGGGAGCCCAGAGGAGGCCCCCAAGATGAGCAAAGGACCTCTCCTATGAAGACAGACTAGGAGAGGTTATCCAGCCTGGAGAAGAGAAGGCTCTGGGAGACCTTAGAGAACCTTTTGTTACCTAATGGGGTACAAGAAAGGTGGAGAGGGACTTTTATAAGGGCATGTAGTGACAGGACAAGGGGGAATGGATTCAAACTGAAAGAGGGCAGGTTTGGATTAGGTATTAGAAATTAATTCTCTGCTGTGGGGGTGGTGAGGCATTTGAACAAGTTTCCCAGACAAGCTTGGATGCTTCATCCTTGGAAGTGTTTAAGGTCTGGTTGGATGGGACTTTGAGGAACCTGATCTAGTGGAAAGGTCCTTGCCCATGGCAGGGGGATAGGAACTGGATGAACATTAATGTCCCTTCCAACCCAGACTGTTCTAGATTCTATGATTTGGTGTCTTCATAGAAAACAGAAGCTTTGCAAACTAACTCTTGCAGGTTTTCTTCAGTTCCAAACACCTAGCTCTCATAAATTATGCCGGATTTCCACTTCAGCCACCAAACCTTCTATCACCTCCCCTCTAAAATCTATCATCTGTTCTCTGAAATCTGCCATCTGTTCTCTGAAATCTATGTTTAACATCACCTTTCTTTTAGCAATGTGATATGTTGAAAGGTTGGAGTTCTTTTCACCACAGCTGTGTCTTGGTCAAAATACGTAACTATAAGCAACTCCCTTGATGCAATCATTTTGCACTTTTATATCCTGATATTTTACTGTCTTCATTTAGATTGGGAAATCAGTAAATTTAATTGTATGCACTGGGATTGTTTTGGTTTGCTTTTGCCTATAGCTTTTCCTCTTGTAAAGCCCCTAATCCAATGTAACACAGGCTGACACCACACTATTTCATTCAAATGAAATATTTGGGGTACAATATTTTATATAGACTAAGAACACGAAGCCACACAATACATGGCTTGGGGTGGTGCACTCATTAGACCGAGAGAGTTCTGAAAATCCTGAAGTCCTGAATCAACCTATTAGAGAAATCAAAACCAAAACCAACCAACTAAACAAAAAGTACAGAAAAATGCTCAAAACACTTACTATTAAGGCAATTCAGTCTCCTAAGACAACAGGTACCTCATGCTGGCCTCAAAAACCTGTAAGATTATTTTTTTCCCTTATTTAGAAGACAAAAAATAATCCATTAACACAAATTGTAGGTGGATTAAGAATTTTCTTGTGTTTTGGAAGTTTTCAGTGGGATAGGGAAGAAATTCAAAGCAAATGAGTCTCCTGCTCTTGGGGAAGACCTTACTACACTACTCCATCTCTCTCCCTCTCACTGACTCATTATGTCAATGTGGACATAAATGAGAATAACCTCAAGCCTAAGACATGCAGCATGCAACACCATCCAAACATTACATGGCAAGCAATAGAAGATGTAAATTTACCTTGCTACCCTTAGAAAGTCAGAGAATTGATCTGAGCTTCTATTTCAGTAACTGTGAATGAACCAAGACTGACTAGGCTTTACTGTACTTGATTTCTACCCACAAAAAAATAAAGATGTCTGCTGCCAATACCAATGGACCACCTGCCAACAAGAAACCTTAGTGAATTATACAATCAAGGATACAAGAAACCATCCTCAGGACCACCCAGACTCAAAGGGTGAGTCCTTTCACACCTCGATCAGGTGCAAGAATTGCAAGAATGAGCCATTCTCTCATTTACAGTTTCTGCCCTGAATACCTGCACACTTCTGTTGCTTACTTCTCCTTACTGCCCCTTTGGGAGCAATGCCTGTTAATTGAAATGGCCCCCCTTTGTAACAGTCAGCAGCGGCTTTGATTACTGTATTCCAATAAATAATATGGCTGTATTAATTCAGACAGAGCAATTAACACACAGGCCAGACATTTTTACTGTGCCACTTTTACTGTATACTACCAATTAGGTGTTTCTATCTGAAATACTATCCCCTATTGAAAGCCAAATAAATTCAGCTGCAGATTGATGTTTCCAACAATTGTGTCCCCCATTAAGTAGCATCTGACAGCCCATTTCAAACCATACACATTGATCCTCCTTGCCCTGAACTTGCATCTGGATTCACACTCAATCCTTTCTATCTGCCTTTTATTTTTAAGGAGCAAAAATTCATGCTGATACTTTGAATCAAATATTTTAAAAATTACATTGGAAAATTAGATCCATGCTCCACTTTCTGCCATTTAGATTCACCACAAGTATCATTCACATAGAAAGAAAATAAAACTTACTCTCTAGAAAAATAATATTCTATTAGATCAATGCTAAAACTTTATCAGATTTAGAAGTGTAGGGGAGAAAAGGAAGTATTTGTAAAGCACTGTATTGCATAAAAACATCTCCTCTTCCATAAAGAATGTTTCATGACTTCTCAGAAATTTAATTTTCAAGGAGCACAAAGAAAGAAGTACTTTGATATGTACTTTGTATATGCTGATGGTGAAGGAATCACAGGATAGGTTTTACTCACTGCAAGAGGTTTTCTGAATCACAGCTAAGTTTAAAAATGCTGTATCATTCTTATGGATAAATCACAGAATTACATTCTTTTTCTTCTTTAATTGTTGCACATTATGTGGGCTTTATTATTACAGTATTTTTGTACGTGTTTAAGAAGCTAAAAAGTTCTTTGTATAAAAAGGCTTCACAGCTCCTTGCTTGGACAATTTCTGGTGTTTTTCAAAAAGCCAGTGCTGTTAGCCTAATTTAGACAGATATCAAGGTGTCACAAGAGCATATGAGAAACAGAAACTGCAGCCAAATTTACATTTAAGGATATTTCATGCTTACCAATATTACATTCTCTTTAAGTTACAACTCTAAAACTGAAATAAGAGTTATCATTCTCTGTTTTGCCATCTCATCATTTTCATTTGAATCCTGGTCTAAATGTCTTTAGGAACAATTATTTTTCTAACTGTTGATAACTAAAAGAAAAATCAACACCGTTAGGAATATTCTGAGTGTAGTCTAAAGGGAACATGAATTAAATGTTTGAGAATGAGTCCTTGATTGAGAGGACCATGTTACATATTTTCTTATCTGTTAGTCTGGAGTAAACCTTTAAAATACAGTCTTTTAATTTGGCTTATAAAGTAAACACTGAAGTTTGTCATTAAAGCTATTAAATAGAACAAGAAGGAAATAATAGTGGTTTTATACTTATACTTCATACTTTAGAAACTTGAACTTGATTGCTATCTTCCCTCATTTGATTACATGACTGTGAAGAAGTTTAAGCATTATACAGTATAAAAGCAATGCAGAAACTAGGCACCATTTCATTGTACGATTTCTCCAGAAATAGATTTCCCATCCTTCATTTGAATAAAATCCAATTTGCAAAAAATGATGGATAGAAAACGTGAAACCATAGTACAAGATATGTTATCAGATATTTGATCATGGTATAAGATATTTGATTCTGACTGCTTTCTACATGGTATGATTGTGCACTACAAGCCCTCCAGTTGATACAAAACATCAGACTTCTAGTTCATGATGGTTCTAGAGAGTGATAAACACTTAACAGAATAAAAAAATACAACTGTGAACTTACTGGGTGCATTGCCTACTCCCCTGAATTTCTCTAATTCCTCAAATCTTTCTTCAACTCCTCACTGCATGGGCAGGTATCAGCTTTCTCCCCCCAGAGCCTCTGAGCTGCTCTCCTGCAGATGCAGCTGTGAACTGAGGCAGAGCCAATAGCTTTACAAGTTTCCTGAAGTAGCCCATAGGCACTAAGTGCCATGAGTAACACAGAAGGAACCACTTCAGCAGTGTAAAATCTGCTTCCTGGAAGCTCCACAGCAGCCAGCAAAAGCAGTCATGAAGAAATACATATAGACCCACTGCTATCTTACATTTGGGATCACCTGTAAACTCCTCAATCAGGCATAAGTTAATGTAGGTGTGCATTGCAATTCCTTGAGAAATGAGTGCAGCCTGCTTGCACAAGTCAATTGGTCTTCATCATCTTCCTGTCACCTCTCTTGTTAATTAGTTTAGCTATAAACCCCCCATTGTTCATATGCAAACTAATACTGACTCGAGATATAAGAAAATGTAGTAAGCGTGATGTTAGTTTAAAACCAGGTGGAGCTGCTGACAAAGTGAATGCTGACACCTCCAAGCACAAAGCTCAGGAGCAGGGGTTCCTGAGCTGAAGCTGGCAGGAGCATTTCACATTACTACCAAGCCAAAACAGCAAGCAACACAATTCACTGGGAAGTAAATTAGAGGGCAATTCTTAAAGAGGTGGTTTAGGAAGCTTCTGGGGTTTTCAAAACCTGCCTCTGAACTACATAAAGCTACCTTCCCTTACAGCCTAGATACAAGGAAATCAGGGCAAAGGGGTAGGGATGCAAATCTCCAAAAACATCTCCTTCCCTTCAAGGAGTCCCCGATAACAGTCTGTCCGTGCTGCCTGCTGTACAGCATAGCCAGCTTGGCATATGAAGAAATGGAAACATGGTTGCTCTCCAACACTCTTTCACATAAAATATGCACTAGTCTTAAAAACATGGGTGATTGCAGACTTCAATAATATCCAAAGAATCTGATGAGCAGCATGAAGTATTACAGTAAGTTTTATTTTACATTACATAAAGTCATCATTACCTTCAACTCCTCTGTAAAATAGACAACAGAAATAGATAACTAAAGAACAAAGGGTTCTGGATAGAAGCACTACTGTAGCTAAAAGGTAAATAAATCCCAGTGAACAAGCAGCAGCCACTAGTACTGTTGAAGGAAGTTTCCCTTCCATCGAAAGGTAAGTGACTCATAACTGCATGACTCAGTTCAATGATGCACAAAACGCAGGGAAGTCATCTCAAAGTTCTTGAGTTTACTCAGCAAATAATAAAAAGAATTATCAGCTACATTTGACAAATGAAAATTATATTCTGACTCAGCTGTACTTCTGCGGGCAGTACTAGAGCTTCTCATTATTTGGAAAAAGCTGTGAAGTTTCTCTTGTCATGTCTTTGTCTCTCCTATTGTTTCTCTAATTTGTTTGGAGAGCATTCATAATGACAGAGCCAGCACTCCACCACCATAAGCTTTCCTTATTTTCTGTCTCTCCTATTAGTTGTAGCCTTTCTACACCTCTGAGGGTTGTTCCTTTTTAGCATAAGGATTTCAAATTCCATCTTTCTCAATAGATTTCTTACTTACAGCATTGCTCTTCTCTGAATTTCCAATCAGGCCATCTTTCCATGCAACTGTGGGCCATATGAAGATAGATCCCTATTGATGCCTCACCAATGACAAGCAGGGCAAGGCTATTTCATGTGTCATGCAGATTCTATGTCTGTTTATAAACTCCTGTTCTGTATTCACAAAAGCATGAAATTGCTGACTCAAATTCAATTTCTGATCAACTAAAACCCTAAATCCTTTTATGCAGAAACTGTTGGCTAGCCTGTTTACATCTGTTCTTTAAAAATTATTCAACATGGCTGTTAGCAATTTTTTTTGTCAGAGCACTTCTGACAAAGTAAATATGCCTACTGCAAGTATATTAACCAGAAGAATCTGAATTTCATAACTTACATGGGCCACAACTTAATACAGAGGTACTGGCAGCTCAGACTAGACCATAATATTGTATGGCCTAACTCCTTTTTCATTTCCAATAACAGTGTCTCTGTTTCATAAACAGTGGCACAACAAATACAGCCTTTTGTCATGTGGAAGAGAAGCACAGGGGACACGTACAGTATGTATAGTACCTTCTTAACATGATGGAGCCTTTAGCAGGAAATATGTCAATTGAAGGCAGCAGGGCCCTATGTCTAGAACTGCTACAACTCACCAAATCCATATGGCTAGGTTTGTCTCTTTGTTGGCAGTGAGACTTTTATTCACCTAGACCTCAGTATTAAAACACCTTTCAAATCTGTGAAAGTTTTGCAGTGTGGTGATAATTTCATAGGAGACCTCTAAAGAAGGATACTAAAAAAATTTGCTAAGGCTGATTTATGCATTGATTCAAACTTTCAGGACCAAACTGTAATCTCTGCTAGTTTAGTTTTACTGCATTAGTTTATAATGTGTAACTTCATTCCATTTAGTAACATTCAAACCTATTCAGAATATCAAAAGGAAAACCATTATATTCTGTTAAGTTGAACCTGGCAGCTCTACCCATTCCTGACTGAATTAAGAATTTACAGAGTGAGATAGTACACAGCACAGAGAGGAGAAGATACCAGAACAACAAAAGGTGGAATCACAAAAAAACCCCAAAACCTAAAGTGCTAGTGACTACTTTTTACTTAGTGCTGATCCAGAAAAAAGGACATTAAAACACATGAGATTTTAACTGATGTTTCCTCCCATAAAACAGTTGACATCCTCAAACCAAAGCTTCTATTACCCTTGTCATGCAGCAATATCATGGAATAAAGCACTTCACAATCAGTCTTGTTATTCTTTGCATTACGAACACAAGAAACCCACACCATAAAATACTGTTTAAAATATGCAATAAATTGCACCCAAGAGCCGTTTCTGCTATGTAATCAGTCTTGACAAGCTTTGGGCTGACTTTGCTAGCCTATTGACCCTGCCCATAGGCAAAGCATGTCTCTTTGCCACAGCAAATCTTTTCTGGACACCCCTGTCACAGTGCAGCTCCATTTGAAATGGCTGAAAAGGTCAATGACTGTCTCTCCACTTTTACACTGAATTCAAGTCAATTCCTATTTAGGCATCCAAAGTGCTGTGATTCACTCCAGGATCTCTACCCATGCACTTTGCTCTTTTTGCCATTCCTTTTCCCCATGGCTCCATCCATCACTTTCTTAAAGCATCTTTGACTTATTCATACAGTTACAAAAATTTTAGTTAAAGACCTCATTCCTGCATTTTATAAAGCTATGCATGTCTTGCAGATAGCAACCAAGTACAAATTCAGAGGTTAGGCTCTTTTTATTCCTCTTTTACCCAGACACAAAATATAGAACTGCGTACAACCTCTGGACTCCTATTTTCTCAGTCTGGACTGTTATGGCCATTGCAGTCACTGGAGTAATTTCCAGACATCAGAGCAGTAGCTTGGCACCTGTTGAAGTGTGAGTGAGAGGAGATCCACTGTTCAAAGAAACTCTCCTTCAAATAACTCTACTGACTGTCCCTCACAGCTGAGACAATGTCTCTCAGACGTTCTTGCTGGGTTCCTGAAAGCCAGAGCAGTCACCAGTTATTTACTGCTGCTTCCAGTTGCTTGCCACTAAGAGGAGGAATGCAAAACCTACTGCTTAGGCTACAAGAGCCATTCACTAGTACAGCACTCATTACGTACTTGTAGTACATTGCCTACAGGAAAGAGCTGCAAGATAAAAATTGTCAGAAACGCCCAATTTATAACTAACTGGAAGAGCAAGATGAAGAGCAATGGAAATTGTGAAAACAGCATATATTTGCCAAGGTATCTAATAGACTATTTTAGTTAATCTTATTTCCATGTCAGGTCTTACAGGTTGGTGAGCTTTCAAATCAGATTGCCATTAAAGGACCTGTTTTGCCATGGAAGTAGCAGCAAAATTACTTTTGACTTAAAAGCAGGCATAAACCATTGAAGGATAAATGAACCTTCGATCAATATAACATGTAGTCTGGGAAAGAGGTGATTTTTTTCTTTTCTTGATCAATCATTGCCTTCCCATCTTTTCTCTGCATGAAAATGATAGATTCCAAGATACATTGTTTTTTCAAAAACTGAGAAAAATTTACTTTAGAGATCTTTAGTTGTACATATTAAATTAAAAAAAAAAAAAAAAATCATTTTGAGGTAACCAAATGAAAAGAGGTGATAATCTCCAACTCCAATTTGACTCAAGTAGAACAAATGTCATTTTTTATTGTGTAAGCCAGTAAAACACACTTTAACTTCCTATTCTTTAAAAGATAATAGTAGTACTTCCAAAGTCACAAAGTGACTTCGACTGTCAAGTAAAATACTTTAATGATCTGAGACCTCTGAGAAGTTAGCAGGTGCAAGGACTATAAAACTGGCCTCAGAAATGTTAAAGTTTATCTGACTTCTAATTCTGTTACTTTTCCTCCCCAAGCCAAATCAATAAAACTGAATCACCCTTTTCTGCTTAGCTTTGACCCAAAGCTCACATATGTCAATGGAAAAGCACTTGGTTTGTTCATTTTTCATAGATAATTTTATCTCTTTCATCAAAACTCATGTACAAACAGCAATATCAACAGAGAAGTAATTTGCTGATGAATACAGTGCTCTCTTCCTCCAAATACACTGAAACAAATTTCATTTGGGAAAAAAATTATTCACTCCCTGAGATTATTATTCAATCAGCACAGTTGGCACTGGAGAAGTCTACAAGAAGATGGCTCCTGTTGTAGAGTAATTTCAAGCCCACCATCTCCCAAGTGCATGCCAATAACTTGATGCAAGCAAGCCACACAACTGCCTGGTGTCCTCTGTGGAAGCAAGGTGTAATAGCAAAAGGCAATTAATATTATCCATGAACATGAGCTACCCAAAAGTAAAATTCCCCTTTCAAATCTGTGAGGTAGTTTTCACCCTAAAAACAGTATTACCTTGTCCCTGAAAAGGCAACACACAAAGGTGAGGAAGAAATATGTATGTAAGAGTAAAGATCTTTGTGCAGATTCTGTTTCTGGAATCTGAGAGGAAAAAAAGAACACAGTCTTGTACGCACACTTCACTTATTTTCTCTTTTCATATTCCCTAAAAATTATTTCTAAATAACTTCTGGGTTTTCCTTCTCCAAAGTTCTTGAAGGAACAATCAGATAAGTAGGTGTTAACATGCACAGAATGGGCCTGGGCCCAGGGCTGCTCCCAGTGCTATTGCTATACATCAGAGAATGACACCTACGAATAAAAGTTACTGCTATCTTGCAATTTCCTGCTGTCACAAAATAATGAAGCTACTCTTAAAACGATGGTTCTGCTCTAGTGGATATATTCCCTTCTATCTGCAGCACACACAATGAATAATAAGGTATTACAATACATACACACACGGCACTAAACCTTTGGCCAACATGAAGAATTTGAACTGGCAACCTCCCGACTTTCACAACTGTCCTGTTTCAGTCTGAGCTTAGAGCCAAGCAGCTGAAAGTTAGCATATTCTCTGTAGATTTACACAAAGTAGACTTAGCAGCCATTCACTGGGATCACACAAAAATTACCTTTTACTATCAAAAATGTGTTTATTTGATCTAGAGCCTTGTTCCCTACCTGAAAATAAATTAAAACACAGATGTGTTGTTTTATCACAGATGTGATAGGCTTACAGTCACCTCCAGGGCAGGTCCAAAGTCTAGAGAATAGGCTTACTATTACATGGTTCTTTCAGATTGTTCTTATCTTCTGAAGATTTTACACTTCTGATGTGTCCTTCAGGATTTTTGGAAATCTCAAGTCCTGAGTTTGACTGAGATAGAGTTAATTTTCTTCCTAGTAGCTGGGTACAGTGCAGTGGTTACTTTCACATTTGAGAACAGTGTTGATACCACACTGATGTTTGGCTGTTGCTGAGCAGGGCTGACCCTAAGTCAAGGACTTTGCCTTTTCCCATGCTCTGCCAGTGAGCAGGTGCACAGCTATTAAACTGTTCTTATCTCGACCCAGGAGTTTGCTTACTTTTTCACCCTTCTGATTCTCTCCCCACCCCACCAAAGGGGAGTGAGTGAGCAGATGGGTGGTGTTAATTTTCTGGCTGAGGTCAAAAAACCATCAGGAAGAAAAAAAGGCTTGGGTTAATATTTTGCTGTAAACTTATATTCTATAAGAAATTCTATCTTTACTGAAAATTCCCACAATGTACAGGGAAAACAAATATAATTGTATATTATCAACTGTAGGTGCTATACAGTTACTTTATATATCCTAATTAAACAAATAGAAAGAAACACAACAGCAAAAAACCCAAACAAACAAAAAAAACCACAAAAAACAAACAAACAAAAAAACCTAACAAACAAACAAAAACGCACAAAAAAAACCACAAAAAACCAAACCAAGCCAAAACAAACAAACAAAAACCCACACATGACTACCTTCAAAACCCTAAAACACCACCTAAGCCCATATTAATAATTTGCAGTTGTCTGTAATGATGTAGGTGAGGTTCCAGACATGTGTTGGCTGACAATGGGTTTCCAAAGAGTTAACATATTGCAGCCAGAGCCCTCTCTGCCAGCGACTGCTTTTCTGTTTAGTTCTATAAATGAAATTTATTAAAACCATTACATGCACAGTGATGCCACAATATCCAGAGCAAAGTTACTAAATCTAAAAGAGCTTTTATTTAATCAGGAGATAGCTAACAGATGTAATGACTGGGGGATGAGGCAGAACCTGGTTTTACATTCAGACCCTGACAACATGGTTTTATCGCTTTCAATAATGTAGATTCCTTATTTCTCTAAAGCTCTTACTTTAAATAAAACATGATCATTTCTAAAAACATCCCATTTATTACACTCAAACCTTTCTGCTCATGTGTCCAATTGGAACCAAATATTTTCTTGTCTTCCAAAAACCTGCTCTGGTCATTTTTTTTAAACAAGCAGCTCTATCTCTCCATCCATCTTGTCTGCACAAAGAAGGGATAACCTGCAGCTGAATTACAGAAAGCCTATTCTCCCAGTGGGATCTGAGATAAGATAGACTGCATTAACCCTAAGATTCATTTCCCAGCTAGGAATTCTCCCTAACTCTTTTAAGAAGATCACAGGAAACAGGCTGGATAATGGTAAGAGGTCTATTGAGTGCACTTTCATCACCAGCTTTCATGAAGAGAGAAATGGTAATAAGGTCACAGAAAACTGAAATGCTGTGGGTGGCTAGAAGACGTTTTTCTAAGTACACCAGCATTTCACTCTTGATATACAATGCAGTATAGGCCATGACTATCCAAGACGCTTTTTACCCATAAGATGAGTTTCAGATGAAAATTCTAACAGATTCATCCAGTTTGCTGATCCTCCCCATACAGTTTGCTCCCTCTAAAAGGATTCATCAAAAAGTTATTACCTACATAATATTATTTTTTTAACTAATTGCCATTTTCAAGACAGTTATTGGAAAATTTTTCCACTCTTTATACAAGCATGGACATTCTTATCTGCCATTTGGTACAGAGCCATCCTCTAAGCTACAAAAACTAACCAAATATTTTGCACCATACTGTCAGTGTCCAAAATGCTTTCCACACATTAAAAAACTGCATAGTTAACTTGGAACAAAGGGATTTCAAAAACTACTTTACCTCCATAAATCCTACCAAAGTACAGAGAATGATCAGTACACAGCAGTTTAATGCAAAAATCTACAGCTTAGAAAGTTGTCCTGCCCTCCCTTTTTGCTCCCGAAATCCATATACCCCACAGGAGAACACAAGACCAGAACACTTATTCCACTATATCCCATAAGCCAAGCATATCTGTATATTCAATTGATTGACTCAGCCCAGTACAATACACTCTCCACATTTCACATTGCAATGAGAACATCAAGCTGCAAAGCCATCAAACTTCTGCTTCCCTGATCCAGCAGCTCGGTGAAATCTCAGACCAGATGGAAAGCATTACTTTGAGAAAAGGTCTTCATTTAGAAAGTGAATAGAAGGTGAACTAATTTCTTCATTATTGTCTGTGTTGTAGTCATAATTAGCCACCATCTTCTGTAAGTAAAGAAACTTTTTTGACAGACATTTGAGAAAATCCAGTATATTGAACTGGCTCATTTATTTCCCCAAGTCTAGATGCTAAGATACACAAGGAAGCAGGGCTTCCAACTAATAATATTATGAGAGGACTTTCACCTTAAATTGTTCAATATATAAGTAGCTATTGAAAATATAGTTTATATTAAAAAACATAAACTACCCCATTTTGATACTGCACAGATTTCAGACAAATAATTAAAAACCTACTTTGTTAATACAGCTTGCACCTAGTTTTTATAACCAGGTACATGACAGAGCCGAGATATTGGGTTATGGTTATTCTGAGCCATTCCTTCTCTCAACATCTCCAGCTGGATTGGACAGGATGATGGGACCAAAATTTTACCAAGCTAACTCAACCAATTGCACACTGTATTCACATGTTCATCTTCCTGTTCAGGTCTTTTAAGAGCAACATAAACCTGATATTTAGGTTGTGCACTCATTAGATAATTCATTAGTCTTGCTCATCTGTTTGAGTGTACAACAAAGTAACTTAAATTATCTCAAGTTGGAAGCTAATGATTTTGATTATCACAGTCCTTACATCTGCTCTGCAGCTGTCTTTTCTACAAAATCGATAGCACAACTGATTTAGTGCCCTCTAGGACTGCTTCAGAAAATTCTTCTACAGTTAATGTAGATGCAATTTTTCTTTGCTCTACTCCTGGCTGAGAACACAGGAAAGGTGCAGTGTCAGGACAA
Organism: Buphagus erythrorhynchus; assembly: GCA_013400855.1. Taxonomy (NCBI): domain Eukaryota; kingdom Metazoa; phylum Chordata; class Aves; order Passeriformes; family Sturnidae; genus Buphagus; species Buphagus erythrorhynchus. The sequence continues at coordinate 64,652 of VZTT01032697.1, read as the reverse complement.
ATCCTGTGATCCTCAGCCAGGTTGACCTCCATAAAAGCAGCAGGAATCAGAGCAGCCCTGCTGTGCTGTGCTGTGTGGCAGGCTGGGCACAGGGAGCCCAGCTCTGTCGCAGTGCATGTGCAGCACAGCCCATTCCTCGTCTGCAAAAGGAGGAACCTGCAGCAAAGCTGGGGCCAATGCTGTCCCCCACCCCTGACAAGCATTTACCGGGCTCTCTTTGTGCACATTTTACAGCAGCACTGTGCTAATGCATAGAAATTATATAGTGACTCCTGAGGAGTCCTTGTCTCCAAAATTCTATCTTCTGTTCCTTCTTAAGCCATCATTTAAGGGACATGTTTTAGCTTAATAAATGCAGGAAAACAAGAGCACCAAAGTGAGCGTGAGCTCTAGTTTTGTTCCTATCTTGATAAATTAAAAAATAATTTTCCAGGAATTAGCTGTGCTGCAATTTGCATATCTTTAAGTTCAGGTGACCCTCCTCTTATTTACTTCTGTGTCTACTTCAATCAGTGGAATATATAATCTTTCACAACTTAAAACAAACAGCAATCAGCTTTACATCATCCCAGTAAGACTCATTCGTTTGGTGAAAATGAGGTTATAAAATTCCAATTTTGCCTATGGTTAATACTGTCGAAGAATTGTAATATAACTAATGCTGTGTTGCTGTATTAATGGGAAGTTCTGGTTTTATTTTAAGAATATTTTTAATAAATATGCAACAGAAAAAGTCTCCAATGAGGACGATTAGAGCATCATACTCTCTCTCAGGAATTGTAGTTTGAAAGCAGTTCAAAATATTATGTGGACTAGCTTTGGCAGGCAGATCCTGATAAAACATATCATGTTCTTGCCATGCAATCTGACGCACTGTACTTGGCAATGTCTGCCTGGCAATGGACAAGAAGTAAATTAGCAGAGAAGCTGAATGACCCCAATTTCACTCAAGAAATTTAGTTCCTTCATATGTGGGTTGAGGTTATTGGCAGAAATATTAGCACTCAAAATCTGTATTGAACCAACTATGTATATTATTTATGTGTGTTCTGGATATTGCAGAAGAAAACATCCTCTCCCATTAAAACCAGTTACCAATTCCTAATTCCACATTTATAACAAGACACATTAATAACTCATTCTCTAATAACACTTTAAAAAAAAACCCAGTAAACCACATCCCACCTCAAAAAAACCCCAACCAAACAGAATGAAACTCCCAATTTATCTACTGTTTATTGTGTAAAATCCCTTTCTATAGCACGTGGTTTTTATTCCTCCATTTTCAAAGTTATCACATCATAAATCTTCACTTCCCAACTGGTTAGTTCAAGATTACAGGTATGCTAATCCCCGCTTTTGTTTCTTTTTTCAACTAAACAAATGCCATTTAAAAAAATAGACATAATTTTTGCAGTTTATCTTGCATCATCATTTCCAATCTGAGTTAAACCAATTTCCAATCTCTGCGTTAATCACCAAACATGTCAGGCAATTGGCTGGGCTATGGACTAGCAGTGTCCTGCACATGGAGTCAGAAAAGACAGTACAGCTTTGTAGGCCTGATCTGCAGGTGCATGGGAGGTCCAGTGTCTTCTGAAGACAGGATTACAGATAGGGACTGAGTATTCCAGTGCTGCAGTAGATTTTACATACCCTAATTTTGCTGAATTACTGCTCACTGAGTTGCAAACATTGGCAAACAGGCTTTTACAATCATTTTGCCATTAGCACCCTTGTATCAATGTTTGCCATGCATCATTTAGAGGATTAAAAAAACCCCACACACAAACTGTTGACATTTAGCTAGTTATTGACAAGTCTGACACCTGCTCTCACAGCTAATTCCACGTGGCCACCTTTGCATAGGAGATTCTTTAAAAGTACCATCAGAAGGGGGAAAGGGGAGGGAAGCTTATCTTCTCTGCTACAGGCAGTCCTTTTGTTGTGAAGATTTTGACACAGATAAGGACTTCACCAGATCTACTGGGAATTAAACCAATTGACTCTAATAGGCTTTAATGTATAATGATTAGCTCATTTATAAAAGATTCTACCCAATCCTCAATTATTCAGATATGGGTCAAGATCAAGGGAGTACATCAAAACAAATCCTGCACCTGCAGAAGAATTCAGATGTTAGTTAAATGAGAAACAGATCGATGTAACCTCATACAAAGATGTGGGGAGAGCTGTGTTAGAATTCAGGACAGCTGGGACGTCACCACTCCATGTAATGCTATTTAAAGTAGTATCCGCTACTCAACGTGCATGCTGCTTTTCCTTTGCCAGGCTGCACTAAATACAATCATGGATCATGATCCATTGTTCACAGTTTGTCACAGGTGGGTGCCATTTTACTCTCAAGAAAACATTAATATAAGCAGTTGAGCTACAGATTGATAAATGCATCTTGAGCAGGAAAAGCTGAAAGAAAATTAACCATATCATATGCATCACATGCCATGCCATTAGGTTGAAATTCACTGGCTAGATTAATCTACAGATTCAGCCTGAAAGAAAATCTGACTTTGTTGAACTGTACTGGCTTTGTATTAGTCTTTCACTCATGGTTGATGGAGGTAAAATAATATATTTCAAATGAAGACTATAAATCTTGAATACAAGAAATTTAAACAGAAAGGATATAAATTTAAAATATTGAAAACTTGATCTTGTTTTGTCCCTTGATAACTAAAAACATTAACCCTGGGATGAGATTTCACCATCCAGATAGTCTGCACTTCCTTTCCTTCAGCTATATGTTTTCATTTAGAAAGGACCAAATTAAGAACTCATTTTTCTCATAAGTGGTGCACAATCTAAAATCTGAATTTTCTTTCTGTTACAAAAAAAGGAAAAAACTTTCCTGTGATTCTGGTGTTGTTGCCCAATACTCTTAAAATATCTTAATAGAATGTGAAATAAGCTGTTAAAATGTGTAAAGAAAGTTATATGTAAATTAGTTATGACTCTTTTGCAAGTCACAAGCCATCCTCTGGGCATCTGACTAGCTTATACACGCACAAACACTGCGCTTCCACTGAGTGGAAGTATCAGTGTGTTTGGTAAATATTAAAAATTGACATAATTATTAATCTCAAAGGGCATTGTCACATTTCTTACCATCTCTATAGCAAGGCTTGGGCAGAAAAGTGATAAAAATATTGAAGAGTGAGCATCAGAAGCAGTTATACAGTTTAAGTTGCTCATGTACTTTTTGGAGTTTCTAGAGATTGATGAATATGTATTGATATGATAAAAACATGGCTCCTGGCTCAGGTAAGTGACTAAAATTTGCCATCCCACATATGCTCACTCTCTAAAGTCAGCTGACATTCACCAAGCACATACTCCTTGTGGGATTTCTGAGAACCACAGAGGTGTGAAGCCAAATGGAATTTCAGGAAATTGTGGTTTTTTCCCCCTAGTCTTGTTTCATAGCAATGAGCAGCTTTTCAAGCAGTATTTTCCACACTCAGTTTCTCAGTTGAGTAAATGTTTACTCAGATGTTATTTTCAACTGGGATGCTACTTCAACTGTGATACATCTCAGACTTAATACTTCCGTGGTGACAGGACCAGTCCTATGCATCCTGAAGTGAAACAGAATGCTATATGCATCTCTGAAAATGCAATTAAGCCTCAGTGAGGCACTAAGCTTTCCTAAATCATGTTTTTCTCCTTCATGTTTCACAAAAGAAGATCATTGTTCCTATTGAGAGCAGACTTGTATCTCTATCGACCCAGCAGGCCTGCACAAGAAACCTAAATTGCCTCATAACCAGCTCATGACCTCGGTCCCTTTTAATTATGTGGGTTTCCCTGTGGCCTTTAGTTAATGTAGTCATGTGGGGCAGGAAAGGGGGAGTTTACACCCCACACAGAAGAAATACAGACTCTGTATTCAAATGTACAGATCTTGTGCCTTACTTCTGAAATGTGTACCCTATGTAAATTCAATAGTGCTTATTTTCAAACTGCAGTGCTCTGGTTGCCAGCCAAGAGCAGCCTAATTGCTCCACCCCTGCTGTGGCTGCAGTATCCTGCACACACACCTAAGCATGCTTGAGCCTGGGTAGATCACACAGCAGCAGCAGGGAAAGAAACACCTGAAAGGAAAATATATGGGCAACCAGTTCAACTGGCTCATGCTGAGCACCTGGATGCTGCAGCATAGCCAGGATGCATGGTCAAATCCCACCTACGTCTTCAGGAGGTCATTTACATTCCCTCCAACTACTTTACTTCCTAATAGAAGGTGTTGGTACTTCTTTTCATCCTTAGATTCAGACTGAACTAGTTTATACATGAGAGTCAATGAGTGGATAGGTAAGCTCAAACAAAGTACTATATTCAAACAAGAATACTCACTAGTCACAGAAGGTTTTCTGCTGAATTAGGGTGATTTATGGCAAGTTCCATCTCTCTTCTTTCATTAAGGCATCTTATCAGGTATTTATTTTTGCTGTTTAAAAATCTGGTTTTTTCTCCCTCTGTATTTCCAAAATAACAGAGACAAACATCAAATTAACCTTTTCACTTTCCACAGCATTCCTCAAACAAGATTTCTGCCTGTTTACTACCCATTCTAGCCCAGTTTCATTGATATATCTTTCATTCCTCTTGGAATCTTGAAGCAGAAACTTAAAAATCTAGGGGTTTTTTGCTTTTAACTTGGCCTTATCAGCATAATTCAAGAATAGGCCTGAAGAATTAAATAAGTCTACCAATGTCTACAGGTAACTGCCTTAAAACTGAATTACCATCAGAATTTCTCCTGTACAGCTCCTGTTTGCCTTTTTACAATGGCTGAAATGTTACTCTTTGACACTTCCTGTTGGTTTGCTGGCTGTCCTGTGCATTTAACAGATATTTTGTTTGGGGAAAAATATTAGTAAATATCTTTAGTGATGTAAGAGGTCAAATATTGCATCCCCTTCTATGAGGTTCTAAGGAAGGGTATCTGTTATATCCAATAAAATCACTGAAACACTTTTAACTCATGTTTTTCTTGCTTCCTTGCCCTGTGTACCACACTACTTCTGAGAGTGACTTTGGTTCCCCTGCCGTGTTTCCTGACTGGAGGATGTTCTGCCAACCATGGACAGATAGCCCCCTCTGCCAGCAAGTGGTAGAAACTCTCCCTGCATCTGAAAAAAAAATTTTTGCAAAATCCACACTTACTTTTCAAAATTATTTTTGAAATAAACATCAATTCTCTCAATCTTTTGTGGACATCCTTCATTCCCAAAAAGCTCTAAAACATATTGATTGCCTCAATTTCCCAAGCTGTGGCAACAACTCTTCTGAAAACACACTTACAGAATTTCAGCTATTTGTGCAAGGCAAGGTGGCTGTCACAGAGCACCCAGTGGTGAAAGGATTCTTATAACTTTCCCTGGTCCCAAATGCAGGCATAACATTTAAACAAAGCTGCAGACACACCAATAATGAAAATCTGGTGAACCACTTACTCTTGACTCATAGGAATGTTGAATGTAGAGTATCCATTAGTTTCCTGACAATGTGGATTATTTATAGGCAAGTCTGATAGCACCACCTATTATTAAGGTTGCTCAATACTTCCTATTCTGTGACCCTTGGTTTCAGTCTTTTTATGCCTTTGCCACCTGGGATGAATTTTGCATACTGATGCCTGTCTTCAACAATCTTTGTTGAAAGTTCAACCCTTTCAGGAGCAATATTTTTGTTCACATTTTACAGGAATCTGGGAACCTCACTGAAATTTTTCATTATCTCTTATTCTGCAAGAACTTGAACTTTGGCAGAACAGAGCATATTTTTTGTTTGCATGTAAGAAAATCTCCCAAATATGGCAAATTTATGAGCACATGAAGGGGGAAAAAAAGAGACACCAACAAACAAAAGAACACATTTCTCATATGAGCTGAAAAAAAATACCAAAATAAACCAAACCACCAAAGACCCATTACCACAGAACAGTTGCTATTTTTATATTAATCATTCCTTCCTAATAATACATGTTCTAGCCCAAGGCTATGGAGAAGGGGGAAGGCTTGGTTTTTCCCTCCTGGAATGGCTGTTTTTTGGTGTCCAAAAGAAAAAAATTAATGTAGTACTGGACTTGAGCACATTGCCTGAGACTGAGAGCAGAGTGGCACTACTAACGCTGTGCCACTGTTTTCAGTGGTGATGTCAATTTATCTACTGACAGAGAAAAGCCTCTCTGCTATCTGCTGCTTGTGCCCTCAGCACTTCTGGGCTTTGGGTCAATTAAGACATTCTTACAGGCTGGTTTCAACTAAATAAGGAATGAAAGTGCCAACAGCAACTTGAGACATTTTTCTGATCCTACACTGAAGAGGGCTACACGAAAAATGTTCCAGATTTGATATATAAAACATGTGTATGCTTAGAATCTACTGATGACAAGCAGGTCTTCATTCAGCCAGGTTTGCTTGTCAGGGATATGTAGAAACATAATAATTCCTGGCAAAAACCTGTAGAGTACAAAGCAACTAAAAGATCCAATCCATCTGGGGAAGCAAAAGGGAATGAGTTGTGATTCCTTACACAGTGTTTTGATAATGTGAATTAAAGTTCCATTGCAATCACAGCTCAGCTGCCTTTGACACCTGGGAGGAAGAAGTGATCTGCACATGTGCATTCTCCATAGGAAATGCTAAAGGTCAAACACCACAGCTCTCTAACATTGACTTCAAATTGTAAAAGCTATCTCCAAGGAAAACTGCAGCAAAGGAAAAACAGCTAAACAGCTTTCTTTTTAGTTGCTATCTGTTGCTGTGTTTCCAAGAGCAAGCAAATAGACCTGACCAGAGAAACTATACAGAAAACCACAACAGCCTCAAACACACCAAACGTCTGGATAGCTTAGTCAGTACAGGCCTTTACAGGCATGAGCAGCATGGAATAAAACCAGGGATCCAAAGGCATGTCAAGTGGTTTCTACATCACATCAGGTTGACAGAACTCTACAGAGGAAAGACCAGCCTGCTGTCCCCATTCAGAGGAGTGATCAGGACACTTTTGCAATGTCCCTACTGGCCTACTGCCTATGCTGGAGTCATCCAGCTGTCAGAGCATCAGGCTGCTCCTGCTACAGCCCTTCATGGCTGCCAACTCCTGAATTACTGGAAAATTACTTGGCAAAATGACATGGGGATAAAAGAGAGAATCCCAGAACCTTCCCCATAACAGATGAAAAGGAATATTCCATTGCTATCTGTGTATTCTGCTAAAGAAATTAAATTAACTGACATTACCTCAATTGTGTATCAGTTTTTAACAGCTCTTATGCTAGATGAAAAAAGGAAATTGCAGAAGACTGCCACAAGTGAGCTAAAGAAACTTGAAGTTTGCACTAAATGCATGCACTCCTATGCTACACTTTATTACTTGTGCTATTTTCCTACAGCCAGTTTCATTCCAAGTGGAAACTCAGCTTTCAAAATTTCCCAAAGATTTGGGAAAACAGCAGAGGTTAAAGCAGGGAATGGAACACATGCCTCAGGCAATCCAGCCTGAGCTTAGCTGTTGTAAGAAAATCTCCACAGCCAAGTTAGGTTATTGAACTCAAATGGCCCAAAGAGAGATTTGCTGAGTTAGTTTGGTTTAAGGCTGTGCACCAATATTGAACTTCAGAGGAAAAAGAACAATTAAATAATGTTTCCCTTGAGAATGCATAACTGTAAGAAGATTCTGCCAGCCTAGGATTTCATCCAAATCGTCCACTTTTTAGAAGGTACTCGCAACTTTCATCAGGGGTGTTGATTTTAAAGCATTTCTACTCTATTATTTGCCTTACTGTGGAACATTTAAGAATATTTTAGCATCTGTAATGACTTTCTATGTCATCTTTAAAACTTTGTTGTGCAGTAAACAAACACAGGAGCCCTGATAATAAGTTTAACCTTCTAAATGGGTCCACAGGAGGAAGTCACACATATTTAGGCTTCTATACCTTAGCTGATCTCTTACCAGATCCTGAGCAGCAACAAAAGGAACATACTCATTTTACTATTCTTCAGAGAGATTTCTATGTTTTTAACAGTTTTACCCAGAAAGCCCTCTGAAGTTACTGTCCTTTTGTGATGTGCTAGACAGATATGAGATGAGAGACAGGTTCTACCAGAAAACTAACAATCAAAACACCAGGAATGACATAGAGAAGCAGGAGTGGAAGAGAAGCAAGGCAGAATGAAAAATAAAGCCATTGAAGTCAGATGAAAGTATCCTTGGTCAATGATTTTTTGCATGAGCCATTTTAGGGGAAAATATTAAATGCTGTATTTCAATAACAGTACCTCTAGTCTCTTAATTAAACATGTATTATAAATATGTTCATAATTCTACCAGCACTACATAGCTGGTATGAAGCAGCATTCCAGGAAAGAAATAGGACATGGTAAAAAAGTTATGCTGATCTGAGGAATTGCGAGTTCCTCCTTTATGCACATGTTCTATTCCATCTTTACCTACCACATCTTACATACATTTATGCTGTCATTGTAACTTCAAAGTATTTTATCGAGCTGCCAAAACACACACAAAAAGTTTAACACAACAAACAAACAAACAAACAAACCCAAATAATAAAATCTCCAACCAGAATGTCTGGATAGTCTTATTGCAGACCACATTGGTCTAGTACAGAAAACACAAAGTTCATTCCCTAGACAAAAGTACATGAACAGAATGGTCATGACAAAAATTAGTGAAGTCATAAGCAGAATTATCAAATCTTCCAAGTTACTGGCAGCCCGGAGAAGTTTTTCACAAGCTCCATGTGACACTTCTAAGTCTATTTTCAGAAATATGCCTAGGCATAGGGTAGGAATTCAGCCAGGATCTCTGGAGTGCATGAAAAAAAGAAAGGTAGCTGTGAAAGCCTGCAGAGAGTGTGAAGAAGAATGCAATAGAAGGAGAACTTCAGAATTAGCATACTTTGTATCTATCTATCAGATACAATATGCCTTTTTATCTTTTATATACATAGGAAGTTTACATATTAATGTTTGCATGATGGTAAATCGGGGGACTGCTTCATTAGATTTGAAGGAGCACTTCTCCTCAGGCCAGGCCTCTGGTTTGACTCAGATTAAATTACAAAGCTAAACAGAACAGGAAGGATCTGTGCTCCTAATTCTGCTTGATAGATCACTTTGTCATTTTCAGATGCCAGATTGAAGATAGCTGCCTCTCCCTTGGCAGAGAACAGCGCTTTTAAGCTGCAGGCTATCAGAGAAAGCAAGCGCCCACAGTACGTGCACAGACTGACAGTTGCATTAAGATGTTTCCTGCTGCTTCTCTAAAAACTTATGGCAACCTGCTCATTATTAGCCTTCTGTACTTAGAGAGAGTTAAATTGGGTGAGATGAAGTGGAAGTCACAGCTGAAGGTGCTCTGAGCTGTAACACAGCAGAGTAACCACATACCTCTGCAGATGTGCTGACTGGGGAATCATCCTGTGAGAATAGGAACCAGGTTTAGCGGAGATTATGCAGAATGAATGGGAAAAGTTTCTTCAGGAAATTAGTTTTTTCCCATTCTTTCTGAATCTGAGGGGATCCAAAGGCACTTCTTTATCATAACTGTTTCATGTTTAGTTATGGTTGTTGAAAGCTCTTCTCTTAATTTGCTGTACGGCTCTCAAATTGCTGATTAGGGAAAAAAATAGACAAAATATGAAGGCAGATCTGAGAACATGTGGAGCCCATTAATGGAACAAATTCATGCCTTGTTTTCACTTATCCCTATTTAGTATTTGTAGGGGGCTTTTCTTTCTGCAATTTATCAGGTGCAAGCTGAAAGGATATAAACCAGACTGTAGTCAACGTACATGTGTCTACACACAAACCTATCAGCTGAAGTAATGCAATACCACCTCCAGTATGGAACTACTGTACCTCAGACATACAGCTAAAAGCCTAAAAATTCTCTCCCCTACATCGTGTTTTCTAGTATACTAAGCCACCAAAAAAAAAAAATTGGAATTAAAATAACAAAGGCAGAAGGTTTCAGGAGTTTTCAGGCAGTTGGTAACAGGCTGCTATTCTGCTGTAACTGCTTGAGCAATAATCAGTGCACAGGCCCCTGGGGCTCACTGGCAATGAAGCCTCAAATATTTCTGATACACTACTAAAATAACATGTTGCTCTTGCACAGGACCTTTCCCATAAGATGGATACACAGAAGAGGAAATAGTAAACTGCACAGGCCCTCTAGAGGTAAGGTTAGTATTACTTACATTTGACAAGTTTTGTATAACCTAAAAATATTGAAATAATCATACCTAATCCTCACTGAGGAATTTTCAAGCATCTCAAAATGTTTTAGAGAGGAAGTCTGGCATTTCTGTGGAGAGACAGAAGCAGTTTTCCCAGGTTAAAGTTGAGAATCTAGTCCTGACCACCTCCCATCCTTGGTCAATTTTCTAGTATCTATCCTTGATAAATCTTTTTGTAAGTAAATTTATTCACTATGTCTTAATAAAAACTTAATTTTTCAAAAGATATTTTTAATTCCTTAAGATAATTATCATGCAACACTGATTATCTGAGAAAATAAAACTCCACAGAAATAAGCTGCTCAAATGCAGGAAGATACATGTACAAGAACTAGCACTAAAACACATGCAGCTGCTGAAGAAAGCTCCTTCCCTTGTTCCAGTCAGACTGTTAACTAGGAATCAGATCAGGAATTTGCAACTGGGGGGCAGAAGGAAGACAGAATGAAAATCATACTGATTTGAAATACATCACTGTCTCCTGAAATTCCACAGGAACAGCTAGAACATGCAACTGCTCCAGTTTAAAACTGGAGGAGATTCTATCCCTAACAGTGGATAGACATAAGTGAATAAACATGAAGCAGGGTGCATGAACTAGACAAAAAGAGAAATAGATCAAATGTACTTTCTTCTACTCCCACTTTTTCTGAATTCTCACTATTGTAATAGGAGCTCAGACAGCTGCTCATGACCCTGGTGGAGCCACAAGAGGCTCAGCTGACAGAGCTCACACCATGGCCAGGCTTTGAGAACTAACCATGGAAGCACAGGAGAGCAACACTGGCTGGGTGACCTCCAAAGGAAGAAAAACATGGCATCGTGCTCTGCAGAGTAGTTTTATTTAATGATTTCTTCATCCTTTCTTAAACTTTGGACCATTTGGGGAGGAGGTGGTCGGGGGATTTTATGGTAAAGTGTAAAGGAGAATATTAATGGAAATTCAGCCTTTCCTTACTTTCATTCATTCAGTCATTTCAAATGAGGTTAGTTGTATAAGCTAGAAAAACTGATCTAGATGAACAAATGTGTTCTGCCCTAATCCATCTGTAGTGATTTCTCAACTCTTTTGAAATACACAGTTTCATCTTCAAGAAAAAAAATCCTCAATGAGGTCAGTCAGCATCCTCTACAGGATCCTGAGCTTGTGGTAAAGCATCTGAGATAAAACTCATCAAAAGGAAGTCCCAAGTTTCAGCCTTACACTTAGTTAGACCTCTTTAAACCCCACAGTGCATATAAATTGGCTTTTGGGTTTTTGTGGGTTTTTTTGTTCCTTTTGTTTTATTTAACTTATCTGGATGGGTTTTGTAATACAGCTGAACATGTGGCCACACACAGATGTTGTTTCTAGCATAAAGGAGGGAATATCTAGCCAGATGCAGGGAAGTAGATACAGGCAAAGAATTACTAGTTTTCAGAAAAGCAATATCTGTTTATATATTCCAGAGATTTGTTTTGACTCAAAATGCATATGGGAAAGTTTTAGACATGTATTTTACTGATAGACTCTGGCAATTCACAGAAACAAAAAATAAAAGGCAGTGTCATTTCACAGATCAAGGCTAGTCTGAGCATCTTATAGACAAGTTTATGACAGTTATCCCTAGGGAAGACCAGTAAGGACTCAACAGTTTACACAACATGGTAAAAGACAGCAATTGTGTTTATTTTCCTAGTCCCCACATTTATTCAGATCACATTATCCAAAAGGAAGAGGAATCCTATGTCTGTCATTAGAAATGCTATTCAATTATATTCAACTAAAATATAACAAATTTTAACAACAGAGCTATATTAACAAATTAACAGAGCAAATTAACAACAGTGCAGTTGCTGAAGGGCCAGGGAAGGGAACATGCATATGTCCTACAGTAATCACCTAATATATAATGAGACAGTAGGAATTCCTCAGCTATAATATTTTAAATAATTTGCTCAGCTGTTCTGAAAAGAGAGGCACCAGGTACTTTACTGGAAAAGTACACATCTTTATTATAAGTTTTCTCTAATATGCTAGTGCACTGGGACTTTACATGCCTGCCTTTCTCATCTAATTAAAAAAAAAAAAAGGAGATGATTCATTGATAATGGAAATTATTCCTAAAGTAAATTGCAGCCTCTGATATGCTTTGGTATTTGTAAGCAGTAACTGGAAACTTGCATTTTTGCCATGAAAGAAGATAATACTGATGTTTCATCTCAAATGAAGTGCACAGCATATCAGAGTTAGTGAGAGCCTCCATGATATATGCAATAGCAAACACTGCATTCAAAGGTCATTGCTGTTCTGCTGAAGCTGCCCACAGCACTGTGCTGCACTGAAAAGGCAAGGCCATATTCCACAGGAAGAAAGTTACCACTGGTAAAGGAGGAAAGCTTGAATGGTCACAAAGGTGGTCTTCACCTTTATTTGTCTCCATTTTGGTTTCCAGATCAATCCTTGGAACAAATTCTAGGGTTTGTCTATTGTTTACAGTACTAGTGTTAAAGACTTCAAGAGAGAAATTAGAAAACCAGCTCACTTTATTAAATGGAAGACATTAATTTGACTAAGTGTAAGTGAAACAGGACTTGGCAGCAGGAGGAAGATAACTCCTGCACTGTCAGATGCCACAAGAGAATCCTCTGCCAAAACCCTCCAAAAAGATATGTTAAAAGCACTACATCACCAAAAGCTCACACTGGCAAACCATCGCTCCCCCTTGAACCATCTCTGTCCCAAGGACACCTTCTGCCCATGAAAGCTGTAGCTCTGTGTGTGTTAACCCCTTCACAGACTTCATACATTAAGCAGGAAACACAAATAGTTCCTAATGGGACATGGCATACCCTTAACATCCAGATTGTGCTTTTACTGAATGAGCTTCATTTAAATACACACAAAACTACAGGTTTACACTCAGTGCAACCCCAAATTATACACATCTTACTTGTTTATTTGTGCTGAAGTTGGATTAATATAAACACACTAGACTTGTTGAGATAAAACCTGATCCAACATCTAAGGTTTATGAGTGATATTTTTTATGTTTCTTAAATAGAAGAATGAATCATAATTCTTGACCAGTCTGCATCTGGATTTGAATTTCACGCATCTTTTAGAGTTCCAAAATAAAGCTACTGGCCTAGGCATAGGGTAGGACTAGCATCACATCACATTACATCACATTAAAAATCACATCACATTAAAAAAATTCCGTTCAAGATGGAGTGCTTGAGCTCCAGCTTGATCTGGAGGGCAGACTGCATCCCCTGGAAACTCAATTCCTTTTTCTCTTGATGAATGTTATCACTTTCTTTATTTCAGTTTTACATCATTATATCGACCTGATCAACTGAAGCTCATTTTAAACCAGATCAAAACTGTGATCCATTCTTCTTATGAAACTGTGAGAATGAACATTATGAATGAAGTCAGACTGCATCACTTTAAATATCACCCAAACACACAAATCCTCTTGTTCTCATTACTTCTTTCTCCTTTTCTTTCCAAGCAGTAGGTTCATGAAAAATGGTTTATCACAAACCAGAAGCTTGGAATACTCAAAGTTGCCCCAAATGAGCAAACCCAATAAACCTTATCCAGAATAGAATGTATTTTTACATTAGGAGGCACATATACCAGCTGCTGACCAGCGTGAGAGACACACAAGGCTTACCCAAAACAAAAGATTAATTGTCCTGATCAGCCTAAGTACCTGGGATTCTTTTGTCTTGTCTTTAGCATTGATTTAGTGAAAATAAGGTACCAATTTAAATGCCTGTTATATAAATATATATAATGTCATATATATATAAAATTATATGTATATGTTTAAAAATGTATGGCTTTTTCTGTTTTGCTTGAAATTATTTGTGATGCCCACCAAATGCAAGCAGTGAGGTACAAAAGGTTTCCTGTATGACCATGCTAGCACCATGAGGAAAGAAAAAGAAAAACTGATGTCATGGAAGTCAGCCCTTTGAAATCACAGAAACACTAGATTGGAAGAGACCTTTAAGATCATCGAGTCCAACACATGCCCTAACACCTCAACTAAACCATAGCACCAAGTGCCACATCCAGTCTTTTTTAAACACATCCAGGGTGACTCTACCACCTCCCCAGGCAGACTTTATCACTCTTTCCATAAAAAACCCTTTCCTAATATCCAACCTATATTTCCCTTGGAGCAGCTTAAGCCTGTGTCCTCTCATTCTGTCAGTTGCTGCCTGGAGAACAAGAGGACACAGTCTTAAGCTTAAATGCAAGGTCAGAGAACAATTAATTTTGATTGGAGAGAGCTCCTGTCTGGTGGAGTTCTAAGTGTCTCTGTGGATGGAGGCTCCACCACCTCTCTGGACCCTGGATTGTTGCCTGGCTACTGTTTTTTCCTTGGTATCTCATGGGATTTTCCCTCATTGCCATTATGTCTGTTGTCCCTCATCTAGCTCCATGTTCACTGCACCCTCCCACTGGGTAGATCCAGCCCTGTCACTGAGCTGGGATAACGTCACAAAGCCAGGCTGTCCACACCACCTGCATGGTTTAATGCATCCTACAGCAATGCAGCTATGAAACAACTCATGAGCCAGATACTCTTCTGCCTCTTTACATTTTCTTTTCTAGACCTCACTATCCTCACTGTCAACATCCAAGCTGGTTATAGATATTTGAATATATTAACCTTGCAGGGGTAAGAAGAATTTATCTGGCACATGCCCAGAAGTTCAAGCATATATCAGCTTCAGAATCTGAACCACTTGTCTATATTGACACTTTTAATAAGATTTAAACTATAAAATTGGACTTCTTCCTAAGTAACTCATAAGCAATTTTTTTTCTAATATCAACTCTAGAACAAAGAGGCTGTAACATAAATTGGCAGAAATAATTGGCTAAAAATTAGACCAAATATTTCCAAACCTTTGAGAAAGCATTTTATTAAAAAACTCAATTAAAAATTATTTAATAAAAGATATACTTATTTATAATAATTTTTCAGGTTAGAGGGTCAGCTCTGATATTGTCTCTGAACTGCCCTTCCTATTTCTACCTCAAATTTCAGTATATCACAAGAGGCCAGATTCAGACTAGATGTTACCAGGCAAAAAAAAAAAAATCAGCTGACTCCTTCAGTGAAGAAGTTATGCCTGTTTCCTAGAGGACTGAGTTTAGCTCCACAGGCTCTTACTGGCAAAAAACTGATGGTGCTGTCTGCCCATTGCAGCCAGACAGAACCATCCTACTGAGGAGACACTGAGAGACATCGTATTTCCCACAGTGGGAGCAATCTCCCCTGAATCTCCACATGGTCGGCAGCATGCCATTAAAGCCACTTAGGAAAACAAGCCCTGCATAAACAGATTATCCAACAGACAAGTTTTGTCAGTATTGCTTCTTCTTCTACAATGTAACATTCGAACGCTGGTTTGGTGTGGCAGAAAGAAAACTAAAATCTAGAAAATGTAAAGTCTTCAAATAAATAATGTTAATTATGGAAAATAATAGTCCAATAATTAACTCAGCTTTTGCATCTGTGACAGTAGTTCATAGGTCAGGTATTTGACAGCGAGGAAAGTACTAAGTACATGAAAACATTGACATAACTGAGTGAGGATTTTGTACAACAGGAATTCCTATAATTTTTTTCCAGCAGAAAGAAGGAAGTTGCAGTTTTCCATACACTCCTGTTGAATTGAGCTAACCCTTACAACATGGCTTGCTGAAAACAAACTCAATTGCTCAACATCTGTACTGCAGCTTTCATTAACACAATTACCAATGTTGGTCGTACTGTATTATTGATCAGCATCTGCACCACACCTGGCTGGGAAACACGGGGCTGTCTGCACTTCCTGCAGCAAACACACTGTGATCCACCTGGCACGGGGCAGTGAGGGACAGGCTCTCCTGGCAGGCTGGGTGCTCGATCCCAGAAACCTGGGGTTTTCGAGCTTTCTGTGCTGTCAGGCACTGACCCCCTGGAGAACACTGCTTTTCACCTGAGGCCTTGGAGAAGGCTTCTAAATTTGAGTGATGAAGTTAAAATCACGGGTGTGTAGTGAAATAGAAGTGTGTGTTTTCACTTGGGGAAGAGTTTTAAATTTGAGGTTTTTATAGTATAGTAATAGGTATGGGACAAGATAGAGGATTTTGGGTGTGTCTTTTTGGTGTTAATCTTCCTCCTTCTTCATGGATTTCAGGTAGTAGTTTCTGGTTGGTCAGTCAGTGTCACACTGAGGGTCATGGGAATCTAGTTATTGGGTTAAAAAGATAAATAATATAGGTGTTAATTCTCTATTAGACTGTTTAGCTTTAAGTATCCTTGTAGCAGCTGGATCTTCCTCTATTTTCCTCTCTTCTAGCAGGTAGCTAGAAGTGATGTTGAACGCTCTGTACCTTTTGATAAGATTTAATAAACAACCAAGCCTGAACATGAGAAAATCTGTTTCCTTCATGTATTTTTAAATCCTGGCTCTGAGTGAAGGCAGAAGAGACTCAGACAAACCAGTAATTAAGTGTGCTAACTCCCACCACTGTTACAGCTGAGGGGCTCCCCTTGGCCCCACCACTGCTCCCACACTGGCTCCAACGCTCCATGGGGCTTCCCAACACAGCATTTCTGGGCTGCAAAGCTAACAAAATAAACCTCTATGAAAGCAAACAACTAAGAAGGCAGCAAACTGCTGACTGTTGGCAGAAAAACTGGTTGAGAAGCAGAAGGGTGGGATTTCTCCTTTTGCACCTGGAAAAAATGTAGGCAAATCACTGCATTCATGCTCTCTAAGTCAATCATGCCCAGCTCAACAAAAATGGGTTAAAGCACACTCATATTATTGACACCTCAGAGAAGAAATCCATCTGTAGCCAGTAAAAAGCTCTCAAACTGAGTGGTATCCTGTGCTCAAAGAGCAACATACCTGAAATAAAGCCTTAAAATTCTGGAAGCCATAAAATTTTTTTTAAAAGGCTAAAAACATAACCCCAGAATGAAAATTATGAGCTGCATTTAATTATATTTAGAATTATGGTCTCCTTAAATAGATCATATCAAATACTAATGCCTTGAATAAAGGTTGTAATGTTCATTGTAGGCTGTAAAGTCATATCATTGAAAGTTTTTTTTGAAGAAATTCAGGTACTTAAATAAATGCAGTGTAATTTTTCATCAGAAGAAAGAAAAACAATTTTGATCAGCATCTTTCAAATTTACAACCACTCTGGGAAATGTTTTTATTCAAAAAGGGGAGAAAAAGGAGATGTCATCAAAGTTTTGCTGCAATATTTTCAAAGTTAAAAAACTGACACATTGTTTCAAGGCCAAATTTACTTCTGTTTTAACACCTGAAAATTAATGTAAAATATTCTGCTTTTGATTAATTATTTGAAATAAATACCCTATTGATTTCATTACATTTTAAATCCTTCATGTCAATGTAATAGAGCATTTCACTGGCAAGGAGAGAAGTTCCCAAATTACTATTTTCTAAATATGAGGAGGGTATTTTTTGCTGCATATTTTACCAGTCATTTTTCTTTATCCTTCCTCCCTCCCCCGCCATTTAACTTCCTTGTACTTAAATGTACTTCTCACAAACACCACCAAAAATATAGAGCACGCTTAATTTTAGGTGTTAATCCAAGTAGAATCTGGGTAGTGAAGCATAACAAAACTGACTAACAGAACCAGAGGAAGCATAAAGCACTCTCAAAACACTCAGTAATTTCACTGCTCTGCAGAATGACAGCAAGGCCCAGGTCTATCAGCTCTCATCCAGATGATCTTCTCAAATCAAGGGCAATTTTTTTTCTTTAATTTCAACAGGAACAAGCCTAGAGCTGAATAAAATTAGAAATTATGGGCTTCATGTAGATAAAATTATCTAGCAGCCGTTATGTGGAAAATTGTAAGATTATCACAGTGGTACCTACTGGCCTTAAAACACTTGCATTTATTAAAACATTATCAAGAGATAAGAATTGCAGTCAAAGTCTTGGAAATTAAATTTAGGCACAGCAAACATGCACTTCTTAGATGGCCTAAATGGCCAAAGCTTCACAGAAGCTGAAGAAACCACACTCACATACACAGCCATCATATACACTTTTCATAGGGCAATGCTATATGAAAGAAAATGCATAATCCATACATAAAAGTGTATTTTATATATATATAATGCTATATAATGCTTTTTGAATATTTTCCATTTTAATAAAGAGGTACAGTACAAGGTACTGTACTCTGTAAGATATCTTTAATGAACTAAGTTTAGCCCTGTTTTATTTGTAAGTATGAAGAGGAAATGTGATATAAAAAAAAAAAAAAAGTTGAATTTTTAAAAGAAATTAGAGCAGTGTTCATACATGTCCTACAAAAAAAATATGGAACAAAGAGACATATTTAACTACTTTTATATCTCTAAATAGCTAATAATGAGTCCTCAGACAAATTACTTGTGTGTTCCACCACTCAAAGTAGAAAATCCCATTCTGCCATCCAGACCACTGTGGGGTATTCACCCATGTGGCAGACATTATCAACCACTGCTGCTGAACTCACTAAACCCGACAGTCCTGTGTTCACAGAATGGAAATCATGGAAGAAAATTTCTTTCTTTTGACTGTCTGTATGAATCCTTCATGGCAGGTTTTCTTTCAGGGTCTCTCTCTATGACAAAATCTGCTCACACAGTAGGGTAAGGCCTGCAGGACCAACCAGGGCTTTTGGGCATTAAACTACAACTACTGAGATAAGGCGTGGCTACATTAATCTCCCTCATTTCAAATAATAAATGCAGGTTCCTGTCAGACTGACAGGACATGGGTGTTGCAAATCCCATGAGATGAACGCAGTTCTTTGACAAAAAAATTTAGGAGACAAAGCCAAGCATGTGCAAAGTCAACATAACAGCTAATACCTAAATCAGAAATTTACCAGAAACATCACAAAGTATTCAAAGCCTGTTTAATTCAAACAGTAATCTTTCCTAGGATTAGTCCAGACCCTTACTATCTTACATAATTTCACTGTTACCTGCCTTTATTCTGTTCCTTTCTGTCACCATCAAGGGCAGAAGCCATGTGGCACCATTGTCATTGCCACATCATTATCTGTTGCAGCAGAAATACAGCAATAAGCAAACAAACAAACATCCCTACTTTTTTTTCTGACACCACCACTACAAGGAAAAGCAAAAAAAAATAACAAACCCCAGAAGAGCCCCAGAGCACTTTAGTCCATGAATATGCCTGCTATCAGTTACCACACTGGAAATGTTGTGGGAGTTTTCCTGGCCTGTTTGTATTTGTGTGTGCTTGTTTTTACAAGGTTCTCCACCAAGAACAAAACACCAGCAAGCCTGGTGTCTCCTGTAGAGTTGATTATATTAGATCATTTTATCTTATTGACAGAGGGGAGAGACAGGCTGGGTGTGATGAATGGCTATTGTTATACCCTACCTGACCACCCTGGCGCCCACCCAGGCACGCAGCCTGATGGCAATCAGGTAGCCTGACTCATGTGATATTTGACAAAGGATAGGTCAAGATCCTCCCCATCTGTTATCAGGAAAAGCCTTCTGCCTACTTGCAGCAATACTGCAGTGTTACTTTTACCACTGAAAAAATGTGTGGAAATAAGAAGTGCACTAGGTTTCCTTACTATTATATTTACACTATTAAAAAGGAAAATGAAGCACTTGGATTGGAATAAATGGCATCTCTCTTCTGTCAGCACAGCCTAGCAAACACATATGCTTAAAACAGACCGTGTTCTTGAGCATCCCCGACACAGTGAAATGTGAGCATCGACAGTTAGCCACCCTTATCTGTGCTCAGCTGACTAAATTATGAGCCTGCTATAAAACCTGTGTAGAACTGAATCACAGGGAAAATTTTAGAAGATACCACAGACATTAATACAAGTGTTTGGCTGTCTGAGGTATGTGGCTGCAGCTTGAAAACTCAGAAATGGGAGCACTTCTGTTGTGAGAGAAGAAATTCCAGGAACTGCAATATGGAACTGCACACAGGGAATTACTAATACATTAAAGTAAAAACCTTATTCTACCTCTAATGACATGAAATAAAATACAGAATGATGAGCAGTAAGTGCATCTGTGTATGGCCAAGCAACATTGTAATTTTGGACCATCTAACCTGAATATCCAGAGACATCTAAGTTTTACTATTGCAACTATAACCCTGCACCTTTGTGGAAGAAGTACTGTAGTATTAAACTAGATGATGCATTTCCATTCAGTCACAAAGCCTGTGATGTAAACTAGCTATAAAAAGAACACCTTCCACATTCAGGAGTAGAGTCACATCTAGCTCATGTGTCTTATTGCAGTACATTAATCCTACTCAGTATGGGAACTGAATACTTCTAGGCAGTTTTTCTTGCCTTCACTATAAAATTAGATAAACTTTTTGCTACTTTTTCTGTATAGGGTTCAGCATTTGTCAGTTTGCCAATATTAACAGCAAGCAACTTACTACAATAATTAATATCCCTTAATTTCTTACTAAGGATTGTAATTATTTCTTTTTTCTGTGGAGAGTTACGCTTGATAGATTAGGCAGGCACATACTTTCCTACTCTTAAAGCTGGCCTGGTTGCTAGGCAGCAAACAAGAACATCATTACACACTTTGGAAGATCTCACCAAATAAATTATCAATCTTTTTTTCTTTATTTTGACCTGAGCCTAATACTGAAATTTTTCTATTCCATAGTTTGGTGGGTGCTTTGGAATTATTTCATTTATAACTTGAGGCTCTTTTTTTTTTTCATTCAAGAAAGTCATATGCAACTACTTCCTGTCTCTGCAGGCTGAGGACAAAGATGATCAGCTGTGGAGAATTATTGCTAGCTAGCTCAGTCAAAAAGCAATGCTTGTTCATCAGCATGCACAAACACAATGTCACTGGACAACTTTTAGCAAAGCTAAAATCCCCCATGACATATGGTAGCCAGCAGGCTGAAGGGCACAGGACCTGAGCACAAAGTTGTTTTCTTATAGAATCCCTGGATAGCCAAGATTCTGATTTTCAACTCTTGCAGGGTGAACTGATGAGTTTAGTAAAAGTTGGGGTGGAAGACTGGAGCTTATTTCAATCTATAAATGCACAGATGCTTTGAGAAGTTACATACTGTAATTATACCACTCTATATCATGTAGGTGCTTATGGATGTTTCAGCAGCAACCTGGGTACTATATCACAGCAGCTCTCCAGGATGACAGGTGGAGTAAATCATCTCTAGCCTGGAACTATAGCACATCACAGCCACAGAGTCCTCCAACATGGCTTTATTGCCCTTTATAAATTATTAGACAGGTAAGAGAAATACTTCTGGCAAAGTCCACAGTGATAGGCTCTGTGGCAATGAATTTTCTTGTCATTTGCTACTGATTGTCATGCAGTTTGGCCTATGAGAGTCGCAGATTTAAATGAGAACCTCCAACAAATGCAGTGCCTTGAAATGGGGTTTTCTTTCTTCCATTTCTGTAGTTGCAGCTGAAGCAACTCCCTGTCCTACACCAATAGAAACAGCAAAATCCAATTGAAAGAGCTTGTTTCCATGGAATGCAATGTGCTTGGTGTCACCACTGAATACTGGCCCTGTTCAAACACAGCTTTTGAACACTGGTGCAACAGTTTGGATTTGGGCTGAGTGGACTATAGGCCCTTCAGCTCTAAGCAGGAATGTCCTACACCCACTTTGCACTTTGTAGGTGAATGCAAACGCACAGAGCCTAAGGCAATGGAGCAGTGCAAACTCACAGCTGGTAAACATCCAAGATCTAAGAAACTTAGAGAGGCATGATGATGAACTCAGGAAAATCGGCAAAACAACTCTTGTCAATCCAAATTACTTAATACAAAAAAAGATTTTTTTGTCATGCAATTAAAATCCAGACACGATCCATAAAATCTGTTTTTAATGACCATAATCCCATGAAAAGGCAATAAAGACTCATTACACAAACCTTTCTCCTAATGTTTTCAACTACAAAAAAAACCTAAGGCCCATGTTACATATTTTATAAATCAAAAATGTCACTTTACAAACGTTCTCACAATGCAGTAAAACTGCATTCAGTACAGCAATTTCTGAAGTTAGGGACAGAAAAATCACCATTTTTCAAATTATGAACTGAGGTAACAAGATTTCCCATGCATGATTATGTAGAAAATTACAACAAACCAGTGAATCAAACATTAGTCCCCTAATGCATAGATTTTTATCATCAAAATCTATATCAGTGTAGAATATCACCTTTTTTTTTCTTCCTGGAAAATTACTGTTGATGGCTTATTCCTACAATTGAACTGCATTCACATAAAAGTGGAAAAATGAAACGTTCACATTTATTTTTGTTCAAAATCACATCTCTTGCAATGTCAGTCTTAATCCAGAATTCAGAAAATGCTGAAGACAAATACAAAGCTGCACAATCAGGTTTAAATTTCAAGTTTAAGATTATTTCTTGGAAAATTTCCCACCAGATAAAAAGGTTTCTAATCATAGTCTCAACTAAGACTCCCACATCCTCTGTTTCTGGAGTGCTTTTGGCTTTACATTGATAGTCTGGGTGCCAAGGGAGAACCACAGATAACGATTCCATCGCACACAACCAAACCCCTCACAACCATTGCACCATGATGCAGCCAGAGCAGGGGTTGTGGAGCAGCTCGTGTGACACACAGATGGGCATAGCCATAGCCAGTGACAACACAGGCAAATCTACACCTCCTTTTGCTTAGCTAATAGATGTGTGTTCAAATACATCACTCATTGCAGATAAATATTTATACTCAGATTTTAAGGTGGCATGTAATAATCTTGCTACTCAAAATACTTATTCATGCATATTCTATCCATATTGAGCAAATCAAAACTTGTGTCTTGTCACTACAAATGAATATTTACAATAAGCTTTAAAAATATTTATATCTAAATTATCACACCTCTAAATTCCCTCATTAAGAAAAATTACTTCAAAATCTCCACACATGTTGCTTGTAGTCTATGTTACTCATTGCAGGTGCAAAATGATCACTCATTTATGGTCCTATTCACATCAAAAAGTTTTAAGCCTGTAACATTCACAGGCTCAAAAATCTTCTGTTTCAGCAGATTGAAGAACTGTCCAAATTCCTAAGATAACCTTTATGTGTTATTGAAAACAACAGTAAAATAAATTAGAAATGGAAAAGTAAATCCAGCATTGATAGGAAATAAGTGCACATGCAAATGTTTAGATCTTTAAAAGTTAGTCTCTGTGCCATTTCCATTCCACAGCCGATAAGCAAGGGCTTTATCCCTTTGGTTGACATGACTCTTACTAATGCTTAAAAACATGGGTCCTACTTCACCTAGAAAATGTAATTTGTGAGGTATTTGATAACACGAGGCACAGGATAACAAAAATATACTATTTGTATCTTCTTTTCTGGGTATATTGCACTTAGGGAAAAAAATATTACAAGACTAAAATCTACACAATGTTGGTTGTAATCAAATACTCCCTTTGAGGAATTTACAGGAAGAGGTATGCTTTTGAAACAATCATATATATAAATAGTTAGCAGACATGATGGCATAATATTTTGCCTCATCATTTTCCATCTATTTGTTTAAGAACCCAAATTTCTATAGGGAGAAGACAAAACTAAAAAAAAAACTCTGTACTTAAAATTACGCATTTTGATTCAATTTAACTAAGAGACAGAGGAAAAAAACAGGAAAAAAAAAAAATCACAGTGATAGAAAGACTTCTCCTGTAGGACAAGATTGTTTGATTCAGCCTGTCCACACTACATAGCATCTGATGACAGGCTCTTTAACAGAGCTATAAAACATGCTAACAGTGCTATTAAGATTACTTATACCATCTCCCAGCACAGGCATAAATGCTCTTGGCACAGTCACATTTTGTACCCGCCTATGCCAAATTTCAAAGGAGCTGTAGATAAGACATGAGAAGTAGAGAAGCAGGCACTAGAGAAGCAAGAAAAATCCAGGTGGATCCTCTTCCATTAAGGAAAGGCATGACCAAGTAAGGTCATAAAGCACAGACATGTCAGGCCATAAAAGAAATAGTGCTCCTCCAAGAATGTGAGGTAGGTACTCAAATAATGGGTAGAGTTAGAGGAGAATTCCTCAAAAAGCATTCTAAAGATAACTGGGGAGCTACAGGATACCTGGTAGAGTACAGTTACCAGTGGGTGAAAAACAAGGAGGAAATACATGGTTAAATCCCATCCAAGCAGCAGTGGTTGGTTTTTGACTGTGAACCTCAGAAGCATACAGAGGACACTGTTTAAAACAGAGAAGCCTTGAGGAGCTCAGACAGACTAACAAGAACCTCCTAAGAAAACAGCAGGCAAAATGCACCATTGGAATATACCCAGCTACCAGAACTGAGAGGACACCAGCTCTTTTCCAGTTCCAGGTACCCTGCTGGTTTCTACTTTAAGTTCCAGAAGTGACATAACACAGACTGATAGCTCAGCAAAAACCTTTCTTCTGTACCCAGAGATAATCAAGAAGCAAAATAAGCAATATTACAAATAAGAAAATAAGACTAGAATATCAAATTTGGGAGAATGGAAAATCATTATTATTATTAAAGTCTCCTAATGCTAAGTCCTCATGCTGCTTCAACAGATCTCTGGCATGCCTCAGTCAAAGTAACAGCAAATATTAATCTATGCATTTCATAGCATTTGTTCAGGAACAAAAAAATTCAACAAAACTCAAAGTACAACAAGAAATATTTCCCTGAAAACTCCAAACAAATCCAGAGACCCTATTGATAAAAAAAAAATCAGCTGACCAAAATTGAAAGGAATTGAAAGGAAAGGCGAACATCAAGATCTTCTAGAATTTATTTTAGCATTTATTTGAGAAGCATCTATTTAACAATATACTCCATACCAAAGCCTTAACAAATACAAATTTTGAGTGTACTTCATGCCTCAGACATAAGGAAAAAGTAGTTCTAGAGCATAATTGTTGTTTCTTAATGGAAATTAGTTTTTCAATCACTTAAAATTCACTCCAATTAACAATATAAGCCTATTAGGTTTCAATAAAACAAGAAAATTCTACTGGGTTAAAAAAACCCAAACCAAGCAAACAAACAAAATTAAAACAAATCAAACAAACAAAAAACCCAAAGGAACATTAAATTCACAGCATTTATCTCATTTTCTCCAATCCTTATTTTTCACAGTCTCTGTGTAGAACTTAAAGGGATTAAAATGCATTCCAAATCTTCTCTTTTGAATAATTTCTATGGCCAAAATGTTATATGTTCCATTCCTATGCACTCTGTAATCTTTTGTGATTCTGTTTTGTCCCAACAGAGTGCAGATATTTTTACTACTGAGATCTACTGCAAACAGATCTCACAAAACAGGACTATATACCATAATAAGTAACTCAATATAACAAGAAAATGTAGATAACACATGATAAGACCTATTGCAGATAATATCCAAGCCCAGCTTTAACCTTTTATATGAAGATTCTACAACTACTGTGTACTTTAATGGGAAGTACACTTTAACCTTGAAATAAGTGTCTTAAACTTGTCCACCTTCTCTCTTTGACTCACTCTCTGCAAATAGCAGTTCCTGATAAAAATGAAAACATGCTTTTGCTACATGACTTCCAGGAGAGTCTCTAGATCAATTAGCATTTGTATTATCATTTCAGGAAGTGATATATAACCCTGGCCTCTTTTTGAGCTATCTCTTAGAGAGCCTCTTTTCCCTCTGTCAACTCACATTTGTCTGTTCGTGAAGTTACTGGAAAGAATGACTCAACATTAATTTCAATTACAGCAGAGTGAAAGTCCATTCATAAATATTGCCTCTGACAGACTTCACTTGGCTTCTTGAAGCTGACCTTGATTAACCACTACACACTCCATATGCCAAAGAAAAAGAATAAAGATCTTGCAACATTGCTTTAACTAAAATACACAGTATTTCAGGGGAAAAAGAAAAAATAAGTTCACATTAAAAAACTAAAACAAGATTTCAATATCTTAAAGCAATTTCCAGCAATCATGCCATCTTAGTAATATCCTTTACTGTAATCACCTAAGGAGTACTGGAGATGCACTAAAGGCAAGATTTCTTTCATTCTGAGGCACATCTAATTGAATCTTAAAGTACCAGTATCAGGGGTTTTTTTCCTTTGCAAATGCCTACAGAAATGTATTGGATCAGGTTTCAAGTATTTATAAGTTATTCATAATATAAACATAGTTTGATGGAAGTCCAGTTATTCTAAGAATCAGTTTGAAGGTATACAGCAGTTGAAGGTGCAGCAGTCCCCAAAATATAAAAGAATTCTGAGAAGCACCTATGTATACAACACATGCTGTATAGACAGAAGATTCCCAGAAAATGAACAGATAATCTTTCTGTGTGAGATATATGACAGCAGATGGTGAGGTTAGTTTTTCTGTAGCATTAGCATCTTTTCCCTGATTGTCATAGTGCCTCAGGTCCTTTGAGCATTTAACAACCCAGTAAGATAAGGTGAAGAACAAACAAAAAGAGAGACTAAAGTCCAAACTTGAAAGTATCTAGGAGCATAAGGATTATTGATTACTAAAGTCATGGGATTTCAGGCTTTGTGTTCTTTTGAGAATCAGGCCTAAATTATTATCCAAAGTGGCAAGGAAAGTTTGAGGCAATGAACTTCCACCTCTATCTTCTGTGCCAGCCTGCACAATCCCCCCTTAGATTCCTGGTTTATTTTGTCTTCATGTTTTGAACTGTTGCAACTGCCAGAAGATGAGGCCATGTGCACCTTTGCCCAACAAAAAAAATTGTGAAGACAGCTTTGGTGGAACTGTCAACTACAAAATTCACTTGACTCTGTCCTAGTGTACAGGGCAGGATAAATACTGTTCAGATGATCTATAAAAGGGAGCCAAAAAAAAAAAAAAAAAAAAGCTACCAGCTTTAAAGAGGTTTCCACTTTTTAAACACAAATATGACCTCAGATACCATGCTGTCTTCATGGTTTGGCTTTTCAAGTTTATTCATGTCACAGTTAGTTATCTGAATTGGATTATATATTGTAAACCCATCTGGTGTAGCCAGATTATAAGAAAGGGCTTTTAATGCCAACCATGAGACAATCTCCTCTGCAGTCATAGTGATACTGTACCATGCTTACTTTCTGCCCAAAATGTTCACAGATACCTTACAGCTGTTGAGTCCATTTCAAAATAATATTTTAGTTAATTTAATTAAAACTTTAATGCAAGATGTTCTCAGGAGACTATATAAAATCACAAACAATAGAATACAAGGACAATATGCTGCTGAGCTAATTGCAAATATATCTTAAAAGCTTTTTATCCTAATTTAGTGATAAAATCTATTTCCCAAGCTTCTTTCAGTCAGGTGATATTTTCTGCTGAGATATATGCTCTGTGTAAAGCCAATATTCACTAAAAGCAATTACTGGTGCTGCCAGCACAAGTACCGAGGAGCAGGGGGAGAGCCTGCCCAGTCAGGTTCAGGATCTCTCTCTGGCTTGGCACTGGCTGTTTGCTCTTACACCCCGCTGCTGCCAGCGGGCTGAGGCCCAGCACACATTTTCCCTCCAGTAGCAGAGAACAGCTGTCTACCAGAAACATTTAAGAAAACTGCTGATTACAATACTTTAACAGTAAAATTAAGCCATAAGGTTGAATGCAATCCTCCACAAAACAATGGATTTACTGCATCCCCCCTGCAGTAGTTTCCATGGCTCCTCAGAGAGCTCCCACGCCTGCCCGCTCCTGCCCTCACGGCATGGCTGTGCTGACACATCCATGTTTCCCAGCCGCCCTCCTCGACAGCACCTGGGGGTGTCATGAGGGCCAGCAGCTCCCTGGGACCAGAAGCCCAGCCCTGAGCCTGCCATGACAGGGCCCTCACCATGCTGTACCTTGTCAGCTCAGCGCCAGGCCTTCCACACCGGTCTCCCAACGCTGGGCACCATGGCTCGGCTGTAAAGCGTTGGCCCAGGCCCAGGCCGGAGCAGCCTCCCCTCACACGGCTGTGGCGGGGAGCGCTCGAGGAGACGATGGCTGCCATGGGCCATGGTGTTTCCTGCTGCTTGCAGCTTTCAGGAGCGCTTCCTTTGGCTGGGTCATGGGATAAGCACACAGGAGGCGCCCCGTTGTGAGGAGCCAAGGGGTTTTCTGCCTACCTAATACCCACCACTCTCTATATCACAGTTTCCTCCACCACCTTCTCCTAGCCACTACTCTGCAAATAAACTCACTTTCTTACAGCCTAGAGCGTAGCCAACTGAACAGCAATTTCCATTTCTAAACAGCATCTTAATGGCCTTGTGGAAAGCACCTTTCACTTAAGGCAGTTTGTGATCCAGCTGTCACAGGATGCCATTTGTTTTCCAGCGCTCCTCATGCTCCCAAGATGTCGACTTTATCAAGGCAGAACGCACCTCCCTTAGGCCTTTTAGTTCATCTGAACTTATAATATCTATGGGCAATAAGGTACAACTTATCTTTCTGTAAATACCGATTTTATTATTTTTAAACTTCTAACACAATTCCTTGCTGATTTCCCACATTTCTACCATGATCTACTTGCGTCTATTTTAGATCCATTATGTATTCTGCTTTTTATAGGAAGCCGAGCTACTAACATCCTTAACGTGTCTCTCTTTCCAATTTCCACGCTCTTTGACTCTAATTGGCTTTCTACCAGCCAGCAGCCATAGACAAGAACAGACATTTTACCATGAAGCATCTCAATTGACTTTAGGTAATTCAACCAGACAATATAAATGCCTCTTTGAACAATTCAGCAGCTACCATGTAAATATCTTAATTAGTGAGTCAATGGAGGATTTTCCTTCCCTTTAAGGGCGGCATTGGAAGGTGAATCTCCTTGGCAATGTGTTTTAAAAACACTGATTACTGAGTCACAATGTTGTCTTCCCAAGCAATATGCAAATGATACAATTGCTTGGCCATACCCTTGATGAAAAAACTGTGAAGCAACTGAATATTGTAATTTTCCTCTCCTCTTTCCCTAGACTGGTGCATGTCACCTCAAGAAAAGTCATAATCCGTCCCACATGGCCTCAAGAAAAGCACACCAATTCAGACTTTGACTTTAGTTTCCAAGCGGAAAAACCAGAAACTGTATTAGCACTTTTCAGAGCCTTGCTGAAGCCCACGAGCATTCAGTCTTAGTCAGGAATTTATCCAAAAGAAAAACTCCCAGCATCTAACGGAAGTGACATTTCACAGATGTTAGTCAATTGATTAACTATGCAGTTGCAACATAATAACCCCATACATGTGATTGGGGAATTGCAACTTGCAGGTCTTCAGCTGTTTGACACCATTTATTGATTAGAAAAACAGATTGCCATTCTCAGAATTGTAACATAATATTTTAATTACTGCCTTATAAAACATCTGACTTTCAGCCCATTAGGATAAAATTATCCACATAGTGACTAAGTCTTCCTCTCACCCACAGTTCCCAAAAGCTGATTTATCAGTGATGCCCAGTCAAGCATGATTCTGCAGCCTTCCCCCCACCAAATAAGTTTCATCTCTTTTTATTGCTATGGGAAGATTCAATAGAAGATGTTTATTAGAAGGAAAGTAGTTGGATGCTTTTTATTTTACAGTCCTTGCAGAAAGTTATAGCAAATGGAATAAAAGACCTATACACAAATACTTCAGAGGCAGTAACCCCTACATCACTAGATTGTCCATTTTTAATGTTATTTTCAAGAATCTGGCAATGGTGTTCATCCCACAGTATCTGATCCCATTTGCTACACAAAGCAGAAATGATTAATCTTCCAGTAGAGTTCAACAGTTACTAGCAATTCCATGCACAAAAGACTCTGCAAGAGACAGGATTTGGAGTTTGCTTTATCAACATTTTATTGACTTTTTTTCCTCCTCCTCCCCTAGGATTGTTTAATGATCTGTGTGGGGAGAACTGATAAGTGAAATTTTAACACTGAGAACAATGGACCTAATACCTCTCTAAGGAAGCTCTCCATGTCTTAAAGTGACGCTTGTGCAGAATCCAATAACCCAGAACAATCCCAACAATAGTATTAGTCATTAGATTGTGTTATAAAGGCAACATTATAAACACCTTTACACAACACCTCTATCTTTATACAGGAAATACACATGCAAAGGAAATAGATGTTATTTCAACATTAAACTCATATCTTGCATTTCTTTTCTGTAACTAGTCCTTCTGTTTAAGTAAAGCAATCAAGTCCAGATATATAAAAGACAGCTTTTTCTGCACTGGGAAGACACATAGCAAGTTGAGCTATCAGAAACTAAGGTTTTCTAGCAACAAATACCTAAAGAATGTAGCTAATTACTATCATTCTGAAGGAGCAAAGACTAAGGGAAAAGAGCAAGAAGGCATCAGTGTGAGACAGTGGTTTCTAGGAATATAATCTACTTTCAGGATGTGCATAACATCCTGTGAAAAATAAGTGTGTGTACTCTAACTGTGCAATTCACATCACAGAGAATCCTAAAAATAACCAGGCCTTAAGAGAGAACATTGTCCATTGCTGTATTCTACCAGTAGTCGAGGAGAAACCTATCTAAAATTTAATCTCTAGAACATAGGGTGAACTATCAGCATTTAATTCCTCAAAGGAGATGCTGGCATATGGACAACCTGTGTGAGAGGTTTCAAGGCAGCACAGGTGTACAAATGTTACAATTCCATATGCTGTGTATGAATAAGACATTTGAACAGTAAAGCTGATTTAAGCACGAGAATCTGAAGAGAATCTCAATTATTTTACATGTGCTAATTCCAAAAGTCATTCTCATTTGAGTGTATTATGGAAGTCTATTCTCCTAGTGGAAAAGTATTGTTTACATTGATACTGCTCTGAAAATAATCTCATGTGGCACATTTCTCTGAATGTGCTCTGTCACCCATCTACCCACTTGTCCTTTAGATAATCTAACACACCGATTGCCCCAGGCTCTGGTGGATATTCTTTGCTCCTTAACTGAGCAGTCAGTGGGTTTTATCTTAAGGCAGCATAAAGGAGACTGCAGCTTGTGTTTTTAACCAGTAATGTTGTTCTGTACACTTGTACTCCCCCATTGTCATCTCACTACTTGTAATCCCACAACAGCCATAATCACAAAAGACCAGAATCTGGAAACTGAAGAGAAGTCAAGTAAACCAATACACACAGTTCATATCAGTTTGCACTCTTGATAGCAAGGGAGATGAGCACAGAGGTTTTAGAACCAGGTACCAAAATTTGCAAAACCTCCTATCTGTCTCTCTTCACAGTAAAACAAAATCCCTAAACTTAAAAAAAAGACACATTAAAACATTTTTAGTAACCTTGGCTTCCTGGTGCATTTCTGCATCAAAAAGTTAAAATTGTCCAGGTTTGTGATGGTTTTTAGCCTTATAATTTATAAAACATAAAATTATCTTCCTTGGGCACTCCTACCGTGCAGAAAGAATGTCCTCAAAACCAGACTTATCTTTACTGGCACTCCTCGTCAAAAAAGGATGGGGGGGGGGAGTTATTCTGTTTTCTTGAAGAGTATCATGAATTTTGCTGGTAAAGGATTCTCTGTTACAAGCTCTTGGATTGAAGTGTATGTCCCACAGGTGTATAGAAATCAGAAAGTGGGCAATGCTCAACGATTATGGGATGAGAACAGAGTTTAAGGAGCGTACAAAGGCTGTTATATAACCTATTAATTCGATGGCTTTACAGCATTTTCTGCTCTGTTGGGTACAAATGAAAGGAAAAATTACCTATTCCAAGTCTATAAGACTTGCAATCCCTAAAAAGGGCTGGCAGAATCTATTCTGGGAGATAGTGTTCATGTAACCAAGGGGGACAGTTACTTCTCTGCTGAAAATTACAGCTGGAATTGAAACAGAGGAATAATTCTGTTCTTTCTGGAACCAAACTCTACTCTGCAATAATGAATTTTCAGCTATTCTCTGTGTAATTTTTGCTCACTAGAAAATGAAACACACCAGCAGAAACTCTGTTTTTGTCACTGAGACAGATTTCAGGCTGGACTCTGCTTTAGCAAAGGTGGAACCTTACAAGTCTTTGGATTTATGGCCTGTCTTCATAGAAGGCAAATGAGAAGTAATATCAGGGGTAGTTTTATCCCACATAAAGAGAAGGAGCTTACAAATTGCTAAATAAATACAGAGAGGAACCAAATTAAATGTTCTGACTTACAGTGCTGTGCTTGGTTGATCACTAAATCTTTCTTCACTAATATAAGGAAAACCGCAATTACCACTCAAAAGTTTTTCCTGGTTGTGGCTGGGATAGGTTTAATTTTCTTCCTAGTAGTTGGTACAGTGCTTTGTATGCCCTTTTAGCACAGACAACAATCTAGGCCCCAGCAAGTGTGCCAAAAGTCTCCCTTTTTTTCTTTTTTAAAATCAGACAAGAGCAAAAAAGACCTTTTTATTGAAATGTTCATCCCTGTAACACTTTTTCTAGGAGGACAAGGTGATACCTGCACTATATGAGTTTCACCATGACTTATATGTGACTTAAACAAAACCTTTTACAGTTCACAGTAGCACAGAAACAACCGTCTGCCACATTTCCCAGGCTTACATATATTTGTCCCTGCTAGCTAAGGTAATAAAATGCTTCCTACTTTCCAAACTGGAGTTCACAAATCACATCATGTGAATGAGCAGAGAGCTCCCCTGGTGACTGAGCATACCAGGTATGACAGGAACTGTTTCTGCAACAAGCTGCACAGCAGCTCTCAAACAAAGCATTGGCAGGAGCCATTGCCTAAAGTTACCCTGCAGCCTTCCAAACACTCAAAGATTACACACACACACACATACTCAGTTTAAACCTTCTCAGGATCAAGAAAGAAAATTACCAACCACAGGAAATAAAGCCAAAACCTAAGCAAAGTCCACAACTCAGGCCCTAAAATGCTCGTGTTTACATGTGTTACTCTGTACCTGACAACTTGATTCCTACAATCAGTATATGAAAAGAGAGAGAACAGTGTCTGGAAATTCAGAGAAGTGTGCCTCACAAATGCCTTCTCCATTACATTTCTGTTAATACTTTGAAAACTTAATTCAGCCATGCCATCAAAAATATAAGATAATTTTAGTTGCTTTTACATCAACTTTCACAATTAGTCTGATCAGGTAGCATGAGGGCATACTTGTTATAGAAACACACTCCTTCATTTCAAGAAAAGTAATTGCCAACACATTCCCCTACTCCATCAATAAAGCTTTTCTTTTTTTCCAATCCCTGCAGTGAAATGGCACACAGATGACAGCACTCAATTAAGTTCAGAATTAATGTAGCATGAAAGCACAGTCTTACAGAGAAGGCCAAGTGAAATTGAACTGGAGGATTGCAGGTATTTTCACCATATTTTACTGCAAATGATCACTCATTTTTCCTGCCATGGAACAGGTTAGTAGGGCAATAGTCAATAAAAGGGACTTCTGGAAAGCAAGGGGTTGCATTGAACTCTAACATATTAATTCAGATCTAATTCTTAATATTCACCAATAACAGCGTTGATCTATACACCTGTGTAGTTGTCAAATAAGGTACTTCTGAAAGGAAATCTGATTTTTCAACTACCTCTATGAGTTATTGGATAACACTCCAAACTATTTGTGAACAGTTTCCATAAAGTAAGTTATTGAAATTAATCTCTTTCATTGCATGATGAGCTCTCTGGTAATTTATGTACGTGTGTGCATACTTATAAGCATATTTACAGTATATGCATAGTTATGATATATTTTTTTGCAGATCAGGTAACTGACATGTCTTCAGACACTGACCTTGTCAAAGAACTGAATTATGAACTATGTTGGCTGATAGTTATTGCTGTCTCAAGAAAACTGATGAGGATGGGAGGTGGAGAAAATGTGCCTATGGTCAAAACAGTAGAGTAAAATTTTGCGAAATTGAAAGCAAAAATGTAAAAAAGGACTTTAAATTGTTCTGGATAATTTTGACTCAATCTATTTAAACATATCTGTCTACCTTATGTTTTTTAAATAATTCAATATGGGCCACTGAACATATGAATATATTTTATTAATATGAAACTAGACATCTAAAATTGAATGAATACCGGAATAACATTTCAGCTATGAGAAGTGTTTTGAAAAATGTGGTGTTCAAAACAATCCTTTCTTCTGTGAAGCTACAGGTCTAACTATACCAATTCCTCCCCCAAAAAGGCTTCATTCTTTTATTTTCAGTCAGCAAGAGTATCTAGCAATCATCTGGCAAATCTGCAACCAGACCAGACTTGACAGCTACTACTCCTCTACATATAGGTAAGTAGTAAATAGAATAACTAGAATTTCAATATGAATTACACACAATTCTCCTTGGTTTGAATGAACATAGGGAAATTAAAGAATGTTGGTTGCCATGTTAGTGTCTCCAAAACCCATGAAAAACTTCTCTCGCCCCACAGTGTGTTCTGCACAATCAGTGCACCAACTGTGATTTAAAAGCATAGATCTTTCTCACCTTCTCAAGGAAAAGGCTAAAACCTTCGAAGGGATGTTATTAAAGTTCAGTGTTTCCACCTTGCTTTCCTTAGCCCCCACTCTTTTTCTTCAGCTGCAGGGCTGTTTAGTATCTGATATCAGCTTTGTCATCTCCCTGAAGGCATTTATAGGACCTTTGAATTTCAAGTGGTACCGGGAACCTCTCTTGCTGAAATCGTGGCATCATCACTTCTTTTTGTCCCCAGGGGTAAAAGGAAAATCAGTGATACCAAAAGGGAGTATAATATTTAAGAGCTCTGTTTAAATTTTTCAGACAGGAGCTTGTTTATCTTCACTAAAATTTCAGAGGCAAGATAATTTGAAGTACAGTATGGTGAATCAGAGACTGACAGGTTAAAATAATTGAAAAGGAGCTCGAGATTTTTTTGTTAATTGCCTGCTGCAGGAGAAGTCCTGTGCTGTGCCATGCATCGAATCAGTGAGCAGAGATCCAATATTTACTATCAATCAACATTACAAGCATTTAATGAAAAGTTTCGCAATGGAAAGGCTGAGCGAGCTGAGACGGATCATTTCCATTAACCAACTCCTCTCCACAACCTACAACTCCATTATGAAGCAGCAGCCTCCAAATCTTTTAAAGCTGTTTCCTTATATCAAAAAGAGTTTCTGAAGCACATAAGAAAATCAACAAGAAGCAAACTGTCTTGCATTTTCAGTAAGGTAGAAGAAGTGAATTGGGACAAAAGGAGGTCCTTTACTGCTTTTTTTTTTTTTGTTTGTGTGTATGTTTTAACAGGGGTGACCTGGAAAAAAGCTGAGAAAGGTACAAGGAAAAGAATGGCATAAAGTACTTGAACCTGTCAAGCCAGATGTGACTGACAATAGTTTTTTAATTAATCCAAGTAAAACTCCTGAACACATGACTGATATTTCTATAAAAATCATTTCCTTGGCAGAAGAATTTACCTCTGGGTTGTGTACCTGGCCAAGGGAATAATAACATGTCCCCTAACCATCATATACCTGCTTGCTTTCTGAGATAGGAATATGTGAAGTTTTCAAATGGAAAATGAATATGAATCATGCAATTGAATTTACCCCTTATTAGAAGCCTTTTAAATTTAACTGAGGACGTGCAGGAAAATGGAAAGCCTTCAAAGCAATCTACAACACAGTTGTATCAAGCACCTGCTAACTTCAGCCTTCACAGCAGACTGTGGTGTCAGGGCCTGAGTCTGCACTCAGCTAGATGTGTCTGGAAGTTATCCATCCCCACGTGTTATAGACAGCCTACTCTCACTGTACATACATCCACATTCATGGTACACATCTTCAGAAACTCACATTCTCTTACTCATATCCTCCATTTATTCATATATATATTAAACAAGAAAAGGGTCCTTGAGCATAAACTGAAGACTGCTGGAAGGCAAGAATGTAATCCAGAGTACAGAAGGGAAGTAAGTGTATAGGTACCATGGGAAAGCCAAAACTCAAGCAGCAGCTCATGTCCACAAACAACATTAACTGTGTATCAGCTATCCTGTCTGCATTACAAATTAAATGTTTGCCTAAGCTATCTAGACCACAGAAGTTTTTGAATTATTGTCATCATATATTTTCCTCACTCTTTTTGGCAAGAGAAAAGAAACATTTGAAGGACTCACACAGACATTAGTCAAAAGATTGATATTGTCTGTTCTTGGCTAGAGTTTATGCAATGACATTAGAAAGAATTTTTAGAAACTTGTCTGGCATTAAGGTGAATAATCAAGTGGTGAAATATATAGTTGAAATGCTATTCTATACTTTAT